>JALXFT010003506.1:75000-198449 GCA_023376895.1 Aspiorhynchus laticeps
GGTTAAAGCTCTCCGTGTCCCTCTAAGCTGCATTAAACTGTGTAAATACATCTAAATGCCACTTCATATGCAACTTCTGCAAAGATGAATTTTGTTGATACTGATTTCATTTGTTTAGTAACAGCCTAAATGTCTTATTATTATAATTGACTGATTAAATGTAAGAATTTGACTTGAGATGATGCACATGTATATCTAAAGTGCACTTTTAGAAAAAAAGGCTTTATAAAGGTAAAAAACACATAAAATCAATTGAAACTTCTATCACTGCTGTGAACTGACCACATAGAATATGAAGATTATCAAAAACTTTAGGAGTCAGCTGTCCATGGTCCTTAAGATATCAGCACAATAACACACTCAGCAAAATATAATTTAGCTAATTATCTTTATCGATAAAATCCCAGAAAATATTGAGATATTATTTTTTGTCAATATCGCACACCTGTAGTACTGACACAAAATGATTTGAAACAGTTGCTTTGTCACATCCAGTGTAGACAGCCTCAAGTTTTTTTTTTTTTTTTTCTTTTTGATTTATTTATTTTGGCTAGTAGAAGTTATGAATGGCCGGTAACTTAAAAATGTAGTAGCCAAATTGTCTGGTGAGTGAAAAAGTTAATTTAAATCCCTGTATATATATATATATATATATATATATAAAACAGAAGGGTGAATCTAAATGTGTTTGAAATTGTATTAATTGATTAAACTGATTTACCACAGCTCCAGAAGTGGCAGATGTGGAAACCCAGTATGACACTAAAGGATGCAAACTCAAATTCAAACTGTGTTTATTCACATTTATTCATTAATTTATAATAATTTATTCATATACTCATATTTAATCATTAGTCATTAGACATTTATATAATTTATCATTTGATTATTTTTTATAATTTAAATCATTAAGTATTTTAATATTTATTCATTTATTTACTTATTAATTCTATATTTTATATTTCTTATTATTTGTCTTGCTTATGCATTTCCATTATTGTTCAATTTTATGATTGTGGGGTTTAATGAACTGTTTTGTCTGTATGAATAAGAGATAACAGTGAATGTTTATGGAAACTCAAGGTTTATGGTATGTTGTTGTGAATCAGATTGGTATAATACTACTTATTGAATTTGTGCTCATCAGATGAATGCTAAGCATTGAGACAAACACAACTAAGGTTGTTCAATAAACTCTGCTACTTTTTACCATCATCACTTCGTCTCCGGCTTCCGCTCTTCTCTGGCTTTCCTCTGGCAACTTCTTGACTGACAGAAGACTGTTAACAGTCGTTTTGGGTATTTTTGGGTACCAGACAAGACTTGCTGTTAACAGGGTTTGGGTATCGACAGCTCTGCTGACTAGTTGTTCTGTTACCAGACAAACTGTTATTTTCTGACAGGATCTGGCATCCGGGGCTGGATCTTAATTGTCTAAGCGTGGGTACTCTATCTAACAAAACAGATATTTTGGAAAGAAAGACAGACTTTGACTCAAAACCTATATACCAGGAGCCAGACACTGACTCAGAGGGTCTCAAGAGTACACCTGAGGCCATGAAAGTACAGGAGGGAGAGCCTGGAGTAAATGTTTGGAGACAATGTTTAGAGGTGAAACAAATAAATAAATAACCCTATGGCAAGAAAAATATGAGATAAGATTAGGCTACAAGAAGGGTCCTCAAAATTAAGACAAACTTGGACAGACCATGTGTACGACTGCTTTAAAGAAGAAGAAAAAAAATCCATTTTGTACTTTCTCATTTAAATATCAACATGTTAAGTCTCCCTGGAGCAGAAAAAACATCTTCCATATTTACAAATGAAAGCAGTGTGCACATTCCCCTCTTACCCAGCCAAATACTCTGGTAACACTTTATAATAACGATCAGTTGTAAGACATTTATAAGTAATTAGTTAATGATGAACTAATCATTTACAAAACATAACTATATGTTTATAAATAATTAATAAGTGATATGTTAATATTTTTATCTATGTTTTGTAGATTAAGTTATAAATCATTTACAACACTTTCTGCATCCCCTAATCTTAAGTGTAAACTACTCATCAGTTGTAAGTGTTTTTCTCATCATTCGTAGATCTTTCACCCCAGTGTGTATACACACAAACTGTAATTGGCAGGTTTGTAAAACCCTTACAAGTGATGAGTAGTTTACACTTAAGATTAGGGGATGCAGAAAGCTTTGTAAATGATTTATTCATGCATTTACACAACAGGTTTTGAATACTTTGTAGTGTACTGCAATGTAAAAGCTGACTGGTGAGGATATAGACAGATGTCTTCTCTGACACACGTGGAGTATTTTAACGCTGTGAGATAATAGTACAATGTTGACATTTCAATGATTTATAAGTGATTAATAATATATTAACTAGTAACTTAACTAGTAACTATACTGAAAAAAATGATTAAAAACATTTAAGATAAGTGGTTGCAATCAATTTATTTAGCTACATTTAAATAAACTAATTTAGTTGACTTTAGTTTAACTTTCAACATTTTTTTATTTAAATGTAGCTAAAATAAATTGTTTGCAACCACTTACCTTGGTGGTAAACAATTTAGTATATATATTTTTTTCAGTGTATTAACCTTTTACTAAGGATCTGTTTGATTATTTCATAATGCTATTTTTTTAAGATAACTTACGACAGATTTGTAAATCGTTAGCATATTGCTTAATAATCATTTGTGAACGTATAGTCATGTTTTGTAAATGATTAGTTAATCATCATCTAATCACTTGTAAATTATTTATAACTTAATCTACAAAACATAGATAAAACTATTAACATATCACTTATTAATTATTTATGAATGTAGTCATGTTTTGTAAATGATCAGTTCATCATTAACTAATTACTTGTACATGAATTAACAAAACATACACAAATTGTTAGCATATCACTAATTAATTGCTTATGAATGTTTTGTAAATGATTAGTTTATCATTAACTAATCACGTATAAACATACCTGTCAACACTCCCGTTTTTCCCGGGAGTCTCCCGTATTTCACACCCATCTCCCACCCCCTCCCGATTTGTTATTTCTCCCGGGAAACTCACGTAATTTGTATGGCCCAAATCTAGTTATATGAATAATCACATCAATATTTTATTCCAAGGTTGTACAGTTGCCATATCTTGTATGAAATGCATCACCCAACGCATCACCTCACACAATCGACACAATACACAAATGTCAAACCATTTTTTTTTTACCTCAACCTGGCAACCTACAACCCAGTTGCGCTATAGATTTCTGCGCAAGTAGTAGACACGGGAAGTTGAATCTTCCATCAGTGGTAGAAATGGAAGGAGCAGAGTCAGGTGGTGCTCCGGCGAAGAAAAAAAATATAACAGTGTATAAAAATGTATAAATGTAAATTTAACAACAGCTGGACGGAAGAATATAATTTCTTGTCTCGAAGCCATGTAAACAACTCCCATGCCTTTTCAAAGTGTGTCACACTAATTTTAATATCAGACACGGTGGGAAAAACGACATATCTCAGCATATTAAATCACGGCGGCACATTCGTGCAGCCGAGGCACAGAAGGGCAACACATACTCTAAACACACAATGTCAATGTTATGTACAATGTAATGTAATGTAATGTAATGTAATTTGTTCCACAGTGTTTAAGTGTTTCTGTTTAATTTCTTTAAAAAAATGTAACAGTTATAATAATAAAAAAGAAACACGAGTAAGTCACGTTATTACTTTTTATTTTTATTAGTAATTATTTATTATGTATGTACTTATGTGCACCCCCCCCCCGCAAATGTTGACAGGTATGCGTATAAATGACTTACAACTGAATGTTATTATAAAGTGTTACCTGTTTTTTTTCTTTTTTCCTGGTGTTTATAACATTCTAGATATAGTCGCTCCATTTAAGATCACTCGTGCTAAACCAAAAGTTGAACCATGGCTGAATGACACCACTCGTGCTGTAAGGCATGAGTGTAGGAGAGCTGAACGCAATTTGAAAAAAGATAGACTACAGGTATCTTCTGACATTTTAAAGGAAAGTTTGCACAAATATTAAAAGACTGTTAAAACTGAAAAAGTCTAAGTATTTCTCAAATATTATTATTATTATTATTTTTATTTATTTTTTATTTGTCACATACACAATTATATAGACCATAGTACTGGTATATAACCAGTAGTGAAATGTATTCTCTGCATTTAACCCATCCTAAGTGAACACACACCCGGAGCAGTGGGCAGCCATGTTACAGTGCCCGGGGAGCAGTTATCTCTAACAACTCACACTGCATGAAAAGAGGTGTATCTGTACTAGGAAACTCCTGTATACACCACTGATTTTCGGAAGTATCTAGTAGTACCACTGAGTGTATATGTCAAATTCCACCAAATTAGGATACTTCCATAATGATACCAATCCGGATGTATCTTGCTGAGGTATCCTACCATGGTACATCCATTTGTTGCCATGACACTTAATCTACTCAAAGATTTTGTCAGGGAGACATTTTCACACCTCAAGAGCCACACCTTTGCACAACTCTGTCCCCCATTGTTTTTTTATCTCAACATTGATTGGTTGTTTAAAAATAAAACATCCAAATTCCTGGCAACTATTGGAGCATTACCCAGTCTCTTTCCTGTTGATATTATTTGATTTGTCACACTTTTTATTCATCCCAACCTAATCCCTCATAGCTTAGTGACTTGATTGGTTATTGGCCAGCTATGTAGATAGACCCTAACCATTCCCCACACCCTCAAAAAATGAGAATAGAATAGATTTTTTTAAAATGAGTTTTATTAAAATGAAACCAACACTTTTAAGCAATGTAAAGATATATATAATATATGAAACTGTACAAATGGTTTAATCAAACAAAACATTTCCCAAAGCAATAAAAAATTAAAAGAAAAACAATTATAGAATATGAAACTGTACAAAAAAAAGCAAATAAAGAAAAGGAAAACAATGAAAAAATGAACAAATGTGCAATTATATTAAAAGCAACATTAAAACACATAGGCAGTGCTTGTTAAAGTAACAAAAAAGAGTGTCCTTCTGGCTCAGTTCCATCAGCTCTAATACGCTGACGGTGTGTAAGGGCATAGCGCATATCCGCCTCCAATCTGCGCTGAAGCTGCTGGCAAAGATCGAACAACTGTTGATTCCTGTGAGGTGTAGACAGCTTCCTGTAATGTTGAATTAAAAACACTTTAATATATACACACATACATACATAGGAAACAAAGAGTTTTCAAACAACATCGTATATTACGGACGTTACAAACTGTTAAATAGTTGTGTAGCCAAGCGCTAACTTGGCGAGTTATTATTTACACCTGTATGATCGGCTAATATAAAACTCAACTTACCGCAATTCCTACGTTACGCGCCCTCTTAACTCTTTTATGCACATGGCCTGGCTCTTCCCGTGATCTTTCCTCGTCGAACTTGCGCTTCAAAGCTTCAAGACTTTAGATAGTCAAGACTTTAGATAGCTTCAAAGCTTCAAGACTTGGATAGTCTCTTCAAGAAGAGCAGTGTGTGCAGCCTGCCTCTCCATCAAACCCTCAAGCTGACGAGACAAAGCGCTCTGACCAGAGATCAGCTGTTTCATCAAGTCGTTTAAACTCAGTGGGCTTGATGCTGGTTCAGTGAGAATGGATTGAGAAGGAGAGAGGATGAGAGCACATCACCTTCATGCTCAATGAGGATGATTCCAATGTCCAGGTGGTGGAATGAGTAATCGTCATCAGAGTCCTAACAACAAAAGAGCACAATCATGAAATTTCTCATTATATAACCATAAATAACGTTAAGCAATTTGTTACAACTGCTGGAGTTAATTAAATGAATAGTCCACCAAAAATGTTTAATTCTCTCTCCTTACAATGATTATTTAAATTTTGGTAACAGAGTTTTAATGGAGGGACAGAAACCCATGATGTTCCATTAAAAAAAGTTCATGCAAAAATTTAAATCTGCTGTTTATTTACACAAGTTTTTCTTCAGTAGAACATTAAAGATTTTTAGCTGTAACTCTGGTGCTTGGTAATTCATTTAAATGCAAGTCAATGCTACCATCACTTGGAGTATTAACCTGTTAACATGCACCAGGACGCCAGCGCAGTGAAGGCTCTTTGTTTGCACATGTCATTGTTTTCAAATAAATAAAATGAAACGGGACAAAATTAATCCTGACAAACTATATATCATTTTGAAGGTCTAAGCCTCAAGCATCGAGGATAGATTGCTGTTTTTCGATAGAAAGCTTATACGGAATGTATTTGCTAAATTTGTGTAAGCAGTACACATCAAAACATGTATAAAAAACCCCGCAGTACATACCATATTCATCCTGATAAACGACTCTCAAACTTATCCACTGCTGTAAATCCCGGTTTAGTTTGAGAAATAAGGGTCCACGGAACAACATCCCAAAGAGCACTTTTAGTCCAAAGAAACAATAACGTTGTAATTTGGATCGTTATTCATTTGTTTACATCTCATCTATTCAGGGAGAGTTATTGTTTGTGTCCGTTATGGAACAAATTAAGCTCAAAAACAGCATCTTGATGGTAAAAAAACAACATGATTTTGTAGCAGGCAATGTCCCAAACAGAATGAGATCATCCAAAAAAAAAAAAAGTCAAAGATAAGATTGTTTATTTGAATTCTGGCGCTCCCTCGTGACGGCGCGTGACGCACGCTGTGACACACCTGTCATCTGATGGGGGCATAACTAATAACTTAAACACAAATAATCCTTTTTTTTTTTTTTTTACATTTTTCATATATGTTTGCGTGTTTTGTGGGTAATGTGCCTGTATCTGTATGATTACCATCTGTATGGCTGATAATCAGGATGTAATTACTGACTGTTCACAGATATCAGTGTGAATGCAGTCTATATAAAAGGCCATTACAATGTGATTATTGACTATATGGGCCATTTGTATGATTACCATCTGTATGAATGATTGTCAGCATGTGATTACTGATATACAGGAGCATCTGTATGTCAGGAAATCAGAGTATATACTTAAGTTTTTTTTATTATTATTATTGTTTTTTTTCATCACTCAAAAATTATTCTTATTGTATTTTTCTAGTGCTCAAATAAATCACTTATACGATGTCTAAGATTCTGTCTACTGTTTTATAATTGAAAAACTGCAGTGGTATGTATAATGACTAAATAGTTTGTAGTAGAACCCTTCAATAATTTGGTAAATATTTTTCCTCAAACAAGGGGGGGGGATTATATTTTTGAGCATTATCAACTCTGGATGATGGATAGTAAAGTCCAAAGGGTCTTCTTTCCAAAGACACCAAAATTGTGTGTGTGGCACACTGAAGTCAGGAACTGTTACCATTTTAAGTTAGTTAGTCATTTTCAGCTGGGATTACCAATATGTGGGGCACTGGTTAACAGGTAAAAAAATAAATAAATAAATAAAACAAAATAACACCCTTGCATGTTTGAATTTGATTCAGAAATGACAATTTCCATTGATTGCTTTATATCAATTACTAAGGACCTCAGTTTCAGCTAAAAATCTTCTTTAAAGTTTAAATATTACTTTAAAATTTCTATTTTGGGTCAACTATCCTTAAAATTGTATTTCAGAAATGAATTCTAAAGGGTTTGTAACAACATGAGGTTGAGCAAATATAGGATGAACTAACCCTTTAAACAAACAGATCACCCAAAGAGGTTAAAAGAGCTATTGTATTAAGTTAATGGTTTATGCTTTATTCTCAGAGGTTTCATAAAACACAGGAGCTATCAATTAATGGTGAAATGATTATGTTTTATGTCCTGTTAGATATTCTGAGTGAAAACAGTGGTTACTTACAAAGCATACTTTGTAGAAATCTGTAGGGTTGTCGCAAAGGGCAAAAGGGAGCCCTCTGAGCACCAGAAACCTAGGATCAGTTGGCTCTTTAGTCTGTTGGGGAGTAAAATGAATCAGTGATGAATAAATTGAAATAAATTATCAGAAGAAAGCAGAACCAGTCAGGCACAATTTTGATTGTATTATACAACCAATATTGTAAACTTTTTCTATACATTTTCATTACTTAAGCTGTGAAAAACAACGCAATGCAAGTCTATAATGGATATGGACTAACCTTGATTTGTTGTGAAAGCTGTCAACAGCTGCCCAACATTCCCTCTTAAGACTGAAATATCTCAATTAGATGATTGCTTGAGATTCTTGCCCACAATCCTGTAGAACTCCATGAACACCTAAACCAGAGAAAAAAAGTGTTACATTTCAAGACTAACTGTAACTTTTAGCATAAATGTTTAGCATATGCACATCACTTTAAGCTCAACAACTCAGTTGCAGTTATTATAAATAATAATAGTTACGAATATATATCTAAGAGACAAACAAGTGTTAACAAAAGGCTAATTCATGCACACGTGCTGATTTTAAACGACTGAAGCTAAGGGTAATGAAATGCTAACATTACAGCTAAACTGAACATACAGAAACACACTTGCTGAACTTATCTTAACTAAGAAACACAGATTTAAATATTAGCATTATAGCTTCTGTGAACCAACAGGAGAAAAAAACGTCGATCAGTAAGTTAGGCCTATAAGACTACTTTAGCTTTAACTACAGTAACTCTGTCATCGGACCGATCTTTTGGATAATCAATTTTCCCAGAAAGATAAAGAAGCTATCCATTACACACTCACCATTTCATGATTTTTTCCAAATCCATCGCGTGCATCATCAACCGGTCTCAGGTCTCTTCAAACATGGTGCGCTCACTCAGAGGTGTTCAAATGGAGCTCCTCCCCCTCAGAGAAACTTAACACATTAAGCAATCTCTACTTAACATAATCATTGCATTCAATATTTCGTCTGAATAGTTCAAACAACTAATTCTATTTAGTAATGGCGACGTGTTTTACAAAAACAAGAAAGAATAATTAAAGACAACTAAAAATGTTTATTTTAAACAAAATCCGGGTTTAGAGTGTTGGATAATCAATTTTCCCAGAAAGATAAAGAGAAAGAAGCTAATTTACACACTCACCATTTCATGATGTTTTCCAAATCCATCGCGTGCATCATCAACCAGTCTCAGGTCTCTTCAAACATCGTGCACTCACTCAGACGTGTTCGAATGGGGCTCCTCCCCCTCAGAGAAACTTAACACATTAAGCTATCTCTACGTAACATAATCATTGCATTCAATATTTCGTCTGAATAGTTCAAACAACTAATTCTATTTAGTAATGGCGACGTGTTTTACAAAAACAAGAAAGAATAATTAAAGACAACTAAAAATGTTTATTTTAAACAAAATCCGGGTTTAGAGTGTTGGATAATCAATTTTCCCAGAAAGATAAAGAGAAAGAAGCTAATTTACACACTCACCATTTCATTATGTTTTCCAAATCCATCGCGTGCATCATCAACCAGTCTCAGGTCTCTTCAAACATCGTGCACTCACTCAGACGTGTTCGAATGGGGCTCCTCCCCCTCAGAGAAACTTAACACATTAAGCTATCTCTACGTAACATAATCATTGCATTCAATATTTCGTCTAAATAGTTCAAACAACTAATTCTATTTAGTAATGGCGACGTGTTTTACAAAAACAAGAAAGAATAATTAAAGACAACTAAAAACGTTTATTTAAAACAAAATCCGGGTTTAGAGTGTATGATAACAAAGACAGCACCTCTAACTGTTAGTCATTAACATACGAAAGGCATTCACACCTCACAGCCATCACACCTCACAGCCATTCCTAGGAACTTCCACCGATTCCTGTATACATCCACATACATGAGATATCTGGTTGTATCACGAAATGTACTTTTGCGTGCTACCTTTTCAAGCACTCTGCCTTAAACATCTTGTATACGTGAAGTTTAACTGGGATTTCCCATGCCCATATTTGTCCGGATACAGCTCTTTTCATGCAGTGTCACACAAGCCTGGTGTTCTTTTCAGTACTATCAATGCTGCTTTGAACGCTCCTCAATCAACTTGTTTGGAGGTCTCTTTTGAGATGTGTGAAAACTTTTTACATTTTGTTGTTGACAAGATTGCTGTTGTTAGAGCACACATTTCATCTCCTCCTGTTGATTCATCTATCACCACTTTGTGCTCTGCTGTTTTTAACCAGTTTGAGCCTGTGTCTCTTTCTTTTTTTGGAAGACATCGTAGCTAAAATTAAATCATCTACCTGTTGCTTAGATATCATTCCTTCTCATTTTTTAAAGAATGTTTTTGAAACCCTAGGACCTCAAATTCAGGAAATCATTAATAGTAGTCTTGCCTAAGGATTTGTACCTCTAAATTTTAAACATGCAATAGTGGAACCATTGATTAAGAAGTCAAATTTGGATACCTCGATTCTTGATAATTTTAGGCCTTTCTCAAAACTTTCATTTGTTTCTAAAATATTAGAGGAGGTTATTTTTACACAATTGCAATCATTTTTAAGTCAACATGGTTTGCAGGAAGTGTTTCAGTCTGGTTTTAAATCACTCCAAAGCACAGAAACGGCCCAGTTGAACTGACTCAGGTAATTATGCTGTCCTCATTCTCCTGGATCTTACGGCTGCATTTGACACTGTAGACCATAACATCCTGATAACATCCTTGGTTGGAGCATTGCGTTAGAGTTAGGGGACTGCGTTAGAGTGGTTTAGATTAGCACCATTGTTGGACCATCTTGAGGAGGTTACGGCCTGGATGGCCTCAGATTTTTTAAAGTTCAATGAAGAAAAAACAGAAGTCATAATATTTAGACCTGGCAATACCTGTGACCCCCCCAGATTTATAAAACCATATGTAAAGCCAAATGTTAAAAACCTGGGTGTTATAATGGATAGTGATTTTAAATTGAATAAACAAATTAATTCAGTAATTAAATCTATTTTTTTCCAGTTGAGGCAATTATCCAAAGTCAAGTCTTTTTTGGTCTTTTAATGATTTTTAAAGGGTCATACATGCTTTTATCTCAACCCGTCTTGACTATTGTAATGACCTGTATGTAGGTATCAATCAGGCATCCCTCAAATGTTTACAGATGGTGCAAAATGCCGCTCAAAAGTAAATGATTTTGTAGTTCGATGCTTCATATTTGACGTCATGCACTTAAAACAGATGTGGTATGATTACAAACCGTACCGTATTCATGTAGAAATGCATCTGGAAATGTAACTCACCATGCTCAGAACCATTTGGCCCAAAGATGAATAAGTACTACACCACATGTTGACTGTTATCTGTAAATTTATATTTAAATCAAGCAAAATTAACTAACAAATTAACACAATGTCAGTTAATAGCTGGTAACAATTTACAACAATAGTATACTGCAGCAGCTAATAAATGTTAACATATAAACATATATCTAGATAGTCTAGACTCTAGAGCAAGTCATAAACATTGTTTATTACTTTATTTTATTCATTTATTTCAAAGGTACAGTAAATTGAAAAAAAGCAGTGTACTTACTGATAAATCTTACAGTAATGTCATGATAGGTCAGATGAGTCTTCACCGTGGCCTGGATTAGTAACATAAACTTCATAATACAAACATGAGCTCTCACTGTGCTAGATTTATGATTTATCCATATATGAACATGCTGTTTATAACTTTGAGAGTCATTATATCACCATGAAATAAGATTCGTATGTGCAGTGACCACTGAGATGTAATTGCCCAATAAAAAAATCTGCCAGATATATTATTTTTCATTTGGAAGGACTGTTACAGTCCATCTCTGATCATTCATCTAGGTTTTAATGCCCTGCTTGCCAAACTTCTCAAATTGGTCAAGAGGAAAATCTTTGCTCACATTCCTGTGATCGAACTAGATATTACATACAGTATGCTCTTTGTGATTTTGTAAATGATTTAAATATGTGTCCAAAAGTTGATATTAAATGCAAACACTGTTACTTGACTGTATTTGAAATTGAAGAGGAAATAATATGGACATCATGTGATTTAGCAATATCAATAGTTATAAACATAAGTTGTATATTACCTTTTATCAAAAGTAAAAAACTTTTAGTCATCACATTGTGTCAGTCTTGCTGCCACCTCTAAAATTAAATATCAGTGGCAGTTGACTGCTTCTTCACATCCGAATAAAGTTCCTCCTCTTTGCCAAGATTGAAATAAGATGCAATATTGAAATAAGACCTCAGTGACATCAAATTAAACATTGTAAACTAACAAATACACACAACAAGAAAGCCTACATTAAAAAGAAGAAACACAACATGAAAACATTTTGACTGAAAAACTTTTATACCATATAAGTGTATTATCCAAATGTCTATGATTAATGTGTTATTGCTTTCAAATTAAAACATATCAACATCACGAATATAAATATCACATGCTCCAGCAAACCAAAACAACTAATGAAGGACAACATGTTGCTATTTTCCACTAGGACTGAGATACATCATCATAAACCAAGTAGAACAACATGACCAAATCCAGCTGGACAGTTTAGCTGAGTGTTCAGTAAAGACACTATATAAATGGCAGCCTCTGATTGCAGCACAGTTGCCCATCAAAGTGGGTGAGTTAAACCATCTATCTATCTATCTATCTATCTATCTATCTATCTATCATCTATCTATCTATCTATCATTATATATATGTGTGTGTGTGTGTGTGTGTGTGTGTGTGTGAATAGTCATTTATATATATTTTTTCAGAATCCTGAACTTGACTGCTGCAATTTACATCTGAGCATAATACAAGGTAAATAACTTGATGGTGACAATATGATCTGTTTGGAGGTTTCACTGATTGGACTCTATTAGGAGAGATAGAGTTGAAAGTTAGACAATGACAATCAAAAAGTGAATCTAAGTATATCAGCATGGTGATGTCAGTTCTACTCCACAGTGAAGTGCAATCATGGGAGATGGTGAAATGGAGTGCTTCGGGCCGGCGGCCATTTACCTCCGGAAGCCAGAAAGAGAGCGAATCGAGGCTCAAAACACCCCCTTTGATGCCAAATCAGCATTCTTCGTGACAGATCAAGCTGAGATGTACCTGAAAAGTACTCTCGTTAGTAAAGAGGGTGGCAAAGCTACTGTCAAAACTCACTGTGGGAAAGTAAGTATCATAGATTAAACAAACAAACAACAAACTATTCATGTTACTGTGCTTGAGTTCATAGTAGTGCTGTCAATCGATTAAAAAATGTAATCGCGTTAATCACAGTCATGGACTGTGATTAATCATGATTAATCACAAATTTTAAATACTAGGATTTACCTGTAAATGTGTTGAAATAAAGAAATGCATGCATGACAAACTAGTTTAAGGAAACAGAACCTTTACACCTCTGCCAGCTATGAGACATAATGCTTATTTTTCTTTTGTTTTTATTCAGCCATTATCAGCCTTTATACTGCAATAAACGTTTACCAAGCCACATCGCTTCAATCCCAGTATACATTTACCCAACTACTATCAAAAGTACTTCTAAATAAATACAACAAATCATTTTCTTGCAACCTTACGTGAACTATTATGACAAAATGTATTATGAAGAAGAATTGGACCTGTTCTGCAGGTGCATTAGAGCTAATAGTAGCATCATGCTTCATAAGACAATTTATGAGATTAATAGTACACTTTTACTAAAAACTCACTTTAAACCACCATCGAGTGTTTGTAATAACTTCCTTTTGCGATCACATGGAATTTGGTTGTTTACTGTTGTTAAAACATGCTTTTTATAGCCTTTTTTATCGCTGTACAAATTAGCATTTCAGATGTAGGCTACACATTCATTATTATGAAAATATCCAAATCTCAAGAAAATCACATACAAACCATATCCTATCGTAATCGTGTGTTTATTATCTTATGTAATCTATAGTGGCTGTTGTCATGTTTATTTCTGCTGTGTAAAAGCCTTAACATGTATGCTCTGGTTGTTAGTGATGTTACAACCGCCTCTCCGTTCTTAAGTTGCCAGGTATACATTCCAAGAATAATACACATTAGTAAAATGATCTATTTTCTTTTTTTTTATGTGTCTATATAAACTTTGGGTGGCCGCGGTACATTATAAAAGTAGACCAAAAAACCGCAACCCACGGCTCTGTAATTTTTCCCGCGGCTGCATTTTCAAAATAGCCCAAAACTGTGACCCTGGCAACACTTCGCTGTACCCTCATCACACTACGATAGATAACCTTCCGCGCTGCGATGACAGGAAGAAGTTGGGGTCAAACCTTATCAAACGATTAATTTGCGTTAAGAAAATATTAACGTGTTAAAATTTTTAGATTAATCGCATGCGTTAACGTTGACACCCCTAGTTCAGAGGTTAAATTTTTTCACTTAAATAGTGTAGAAATGTGTGTACAAAATGTCTAAATGTTCATTACAGACTGTCACAGTAAAAGAAGATGAAATCTTCCCAATGAATCCTCCCAAGTTTGACAAAATGGAGGACATGGCCATGATGACCCACCTCAGTGAGCCTGCTGTGCTGTTTAACCTCAAAGAGCGTTACGCAGCATGGATGATCTATGTAAGTAAATCATAATTTATTCCAGGAATAGAGCAGCAACATTGTAAAACTGGACGATCTCTGTTTTAGACCTACTCTGGCTTGTTCTGCGCCACTGTCAACCCCTACAAGTGGCTCCCAGTGTACGACGCAGGTGTTGTGGCTGGATACAGAGGCAAGAAGAGGATTGAAGCCCCACCTCACATCTTCTCCATCTCTGACAACGCCTACCAGTTCATGCTCACTGGTAAGCGGATTCAACAAATAACAGTTCAAAAGACAATGAAAAAAATACACTTTATAAGAACAAGTGTGAAGTATTAGTGCATAATTCACGGTCTATAAATTGCTGTTTTGACAGAGTTCATAGATAAGCTAAATCCAAATAGTATGTATAAATGAAAGAGGACTGATGTTTTTTATCCTTAGTTAACAACTACAATACACCATTTGGACAAAACTATTTCAACTCTTTCCTTCTCATTTTTGACTCTGCTACAACACAATGACATTGTAGAGAATTCAGTGCTTCCAAATGTACTGCAACAGTCTGAGGAAGGAAGGCCCGAAGATTTTGAATAGGGGTTCAAGTCTAGACTTTGTGTCAGTCAAGTTATTCCACACCACACCAGTTTTTCCACAAGTTATTACCCAAAAAATATAATATATGGACCCCACTTTGTGTAATGGACACTGTCATGCCTCTCCAAACTGTTACATCAAAAATGAAAGGACAGAAATCTCTCAAATGTCATTCTATATTATAGTATAGAACATAATAGATTTTTTTCCCCACTGGAATTACTGGAACAGCCAAACTCAATTATTATTAGGGCCATATAGTGTATCCCAGGCCACATATACGCTGAAAATGGCTTATTGGCTTATTCAACACTACACCACTAATATATTCCAAATGTTGTTGTAGGTGTTCTTCAAAGCTGGTCTGTTGGGTACTCTTGAGGAATGAGAGATGAGAAACTAGCAAATCTGGTTACCATGACTCAGGCTTTGTGCCGTGGATATGTCATGAGGAAGGAGTTTGTCAAAATGATGGAGAGGAGGTACAATGAACTTACAATAATATTTGGAACACAACTGTTTAGTACCACAGAGTGATAAAGACTGATTTACTGTTTACAATTTACACAGGGAGTCAATTTATTCCATCCAATACAACATCCGCTCATTCATGAATGTGAAACATTGGCCATGGATGAAGGTGTACTTCAAGATCAAGCCTCTACTGAAGAGTGCAGAGACTGAGAAAGAAATGGCATCCATGAAGGAGAATTATGAGAAAATGAAAGAAGATTTAACAAAGGCATTAGCTAAAAAGAAGGAGCTTGAGGAGAAAATGGTGTCACTTGTTCAGGAGAAAAACGATCTTCTTCTGCAAGTAACTTCTGTGAGTATTTCAGCTCTTATTTATCCCAATATGGATCCTGCAGCTATAAACAAGTCATTGACTATGTCCATGTCAATGAACAGGAATCTGAAAACCTCTCTGATGCTGAGGAGAGATGTGAAGGGCTCATCAAAAGCAAGATCCAGCTCGAGGGCAAACTCAAAGAGACAAACGAGAGACTGGAGGATGAGGTGGAAATCAATGCTGAACTGACTGCCAAGAAGAGAAAACTGGAGGACGAATGCTCTGAGCTGAAGAAAGACATTGATGACCTGGAGCTCACCTTGGCCAAAGTGGAGAAGGAGAAACATGCAACAGAAAATAAAGTCAGTATTGTATATATATATATACACACACACTGCAGATTGTGATTCAGGCTGTTGATAATGAAACCAATAATCAATGTTTCCATTTAGGTGAAAAACCTGACAGAGGAGATGGCCTCTCAGGATGAGAGCATTGCTAAGCTGTCCAAAGAGAAGAAAGCCCTCCAAGAGGCACACCAGCAGACTCTTGATGACCTTCAGGCAGAGGAAGACAAAGCCAACACTCTGACTAAAGCTAAGACAAAGCTTGAGCAGCAAGTGGACGATGTAAGATGTTTGGCAAGAGAATAAGACCACGAATCAATGAGAAATTAATATTGTTGCTAATTAATATTTTAATGCTCTGATTTGTCACAATAGCTTGAGGGCTCACTGGAGCAAGAGAAGAAGCTCCGTATGGACCTTGAGAGAGCCAAGAGGAAGCTTGAGGGTGATCTGAAACTGGCCCAGGAGTCCATAATGGACCTGGAGAATGAAAAACAGCAATCAGATGAGAAGATCAAAAAGTGAGTGGGCATCGGATTTTGAACTTTACACAATTACACAAAATAAGTATTTGGCACATTTTACAAACCAATGCTTTAAAAACAGGAAGGACTTTGAGATAAGTCAGTTTCTCAGCAAGATTGAGGATGAACAGACTTTGGGAGCACAGCTTCAGAAGAAGATCAAAGAACTTCAGGTAACACTTCACTATGGTGAAGTAGATGCATAGCTGGAAAAATCTACATTACAAATATCAAGATTTTTTTTTTTCAATTAGGCCCGTATTGAAGAGCTGGAAGAGGAAATTGAGGCAGAGCGAGCTGCTCGTGCCAAAGTGGAGAAGCAGAGAGCCGATCTCTCCAGGGAACTTGAAGAGATCAGCGAGAGGCTTGAGGAAGCTGGTGGTGCCACTGCTGCCCAGATTGAGATGAACAAGAAGCGTGAAGCCGAATTCCAGAAGATGCGTCGTGATCTGGAAGAGTCTACCTTGCAGCATGAATCTACAGCTGCAGCTCTCCGAAAGAAGCAGGCAGACAGTGTGGCTGAGCTCGGAGAACAGATCGACAACCTCCAGCGGGTCAAGCAGAAGCTGGAGAAGGAGAAGAGTGAATACAAGATGGAGATCGATGACTTGTCAAGCAACATGGAGGCTGTGGCTAAAGCAAAGGTAATGCCACTATGATGATCATTAATAAGTACAAAATCATCTTTACAAACATATTTATTAAATCTCTAATCTCTTTAGGGTAATTTAGAGAAGATGTGCCGCACACTTGAAGACCAGCTGAGTGAAATCAAGGCCAAAAGTGATGAAAATAGTCGCCAGTTGAACGACATGAATGCACAACGAGCAAGACTTCAGACTGAAAATGGTAAGAGAGTAAGCTACACGTGTAAAAAACCTCAAAACAAAATTGAGTTAAAGATTCTGTTATTACATTTCATGATAATATCTGTAACCTCTTTCTAAGGTGAATTTAGCCGTCAACTGGAAGAGAAAGAGGCACTTGTTTCACAGTTAACTAGAGGAAAACAGGCTTTTACTCAGCAAATTGAGGATCTCAAAAGACATATTGAGGAAGAAGTCAAGGTAGAGTTGCACATATTATTTTGTTTTGATAATCAAATGATTTTTAATGCTTTTTTGAAAATCCAAACCATTGTATAGATGGTAGAGTGTTTAAAATCCCAAAATGCACTGCCTTTTAGGCCAAGAATGCTCTGGCCCATGCAGTTCAGTCTGCCCGCCATGACTGTGATTTGCTCAGAGAGCAGTATGAGGAGGAGCAGGAGGCCAAAGCCGAACTCCAACGTGGAATGTCTAAGGCCAACAGTGAGGTGGCCCAGTGGAGAGCCAAATATGAGACTGATGCCATCCAACGCACTGAAGAGCTTGAGGAATCCAAGTAAATACAGCAAAAACCCTTCAGTACCCTACATTTAATATCACAAATATTAGTAAGAATTCATAATTTTATACCACTTTCTTCAGGAAAAA
Organism: Aspiorhynchus laticeps; assembly: GCA_023376895.1. Classification (NCBI taxonomy): domain Eukaryota; kingdom Metazoa; phylum Chordata; class Actinopteri; order Cypriniformes; family Cyprinidae; genus Aspiorhynchus; species Aspiorhynchus laticeps. The sequence goes on from JALXFT010003506.1 coordinate 93,286, forward strand.
GTTGGCACAGCGTCTGCAGGATGCTGAAGAATCGATTGAGGCAGTGAACTCCAAGTGTGCCTCACTGGAAAAGACCAAACAGAGACTGCAGGGTGAAGTAGAGGACCTCATGATTGATGGGGAGAGGGCAAATGCACTGGCTGCCAACCTTGACAAGAAGCAGAGAAACTTTGATAAGGTAAGAAAGGATAATCTTCAAATCTAAACCTTGAACCATGGACTTGTCTAATTAACGATGACTACATTTCTTTTTCAGGTCCTATCAGAGTGGAAGCAGAAGTATGAGGAAAGCCAGGCTGAACTAGAAGGTGCTCAGAAAGAAGCTCGTTCTCTCAGCACTGAGCTTTTCAAAATGAAGAACTCTTATGAAGAAGCTCTTGACCACCTCGAGACCCTGAAGAGGGAGAACAAGAATCTGCAACGTAAATGGCACATTTATTTTTACAGCATGGATTTTAAAAAAACAGAGATGCATTAAAAAAAAACAGAAAATGATGTACTATTGATTTTTTTTATACTTTTAGAGGAGATTTCTGACCTCACTGAGCAGCTTGGAGAGACTGGAAAGAGCATTCATGAGTTAGAGAAAGCCAAGAAGACAGTGGAGTCTGAGAAATCAGAGATCCAGACTGCACTAGAAGAAGCCGAGGTGCCATTCCTTTGATACAATACTAACATCACACCAGTGCTTTGAATAATATTAAAACATTGTACTGTATATGAAGTGGTTCAAAACCTTAAATGAACATAATTATTTCCTTCTTAAACAATCACAAATGTAGTGCCATAACTCTGGAGGCATATAGTACATGTTTAAAAAGTAAGTCAATTATTTCCTTTTTTCCTTGCAGGGCACCCTGGAGCATGAAGAGTCCAAGATTCTTCGTGTGCAGCTGGAGCTGAACCAGGTGAAGAGCGAGATTGACAGAAAGCTTGCTGAGAAGGACGAGGAGATGGAACAGATCAAGAGGAACAGCCAAAGAGTGATAGATTCCATGCAGAGCACTCTGGACTCTGAGGTCAGAAGCAGAAATGATGCCCTGAGGGTCAAAAAGAAGATGGAGGGAGATCTGAATGAGATGGAGGTCCAGCTGAGTCATGCCAACAACCAGGCTGCTGAGGCCCAAAACAGCTCAGGAATGTCCAAGGCCAACTAAAGGTACCTTGTCTAATGTCTAATAATATGAATAAATACATGAATTAACTGAAGCATGACATGCTACTAACAAAGAAAGAACATTGCCACAGGATGCCCAACTGCACCTTGATGAAGCTGTCAGAGGACAGGAGGACATGAAGGAGCAGGTGGCCATGGTGGAGCGCAGGAATAGCCTAATGCAAGCAGAGATTGAGGAGCTGAGAGCCGCACTGGAGCAAACAGAGAGAGGCCGCAAAGTGGCGGAGCAGGAGCTGGTGGATGCCAGCGAGCGTGTGGGACTGCTGCACTCACAAGTACAGAAAATGATTAAATACTAAGAGCAAATTCAGGTTACATTACAGTTTTAGTTAAATATACACTAAACTACCTGCTTAAATCCCACAGAATACAAGTCTTATTAACACCAAGAAGAAGATTGAGGCTGATCTGATCCAGGTTCAAGGTGAGGTGGATGATGCAGTCCAGGAGGCCAGAAATGCAGAGGAGAAGGCCAAGAAGGCCATCACTGATGTGGGTGTTTGCATTCTGTTGCTCTATTCTAATTTAAAGGGGTCATAAGATGCAAAATTCAGTTTTGTTAAAAAATAGTTTGAACATAAATGTGTGTTGGAAGTATGTGTACACATCCATCCTATAATGATACAAATCCACCCAGTGTTTTTTTTTAAATCCCTATTTTAAAATCCCCTATCTCAAATCAGGCTGTTCTGAGATTCCTGTCAGAATGACGCAGTTCTGCACAGGCCCCTCCCACGATAGTTGATTGACAAGGCCATCTTACCTTAGCCCCCCCCCCTGAGTGTGCTGAGAGCTGTCCATCATTGTGTCGACTCCGGTGCAGGGGAAGACAAGATGTCTCAGATTAAGTGATTGAGGTGTTTTTTTGTTGCATGTAATAATGAATATAGCAGTTGTCATTTACTCCCGACATCTGAGTCGCTGAAGACGCAGAGGATTAATGTTACTTTCGCTTTGAAGGGAATGTGCCGATCCCCGATCTACATAAATGTGTCTATGTTCGTGCGAATCATTCGTGATTCAGCTTCATCTACAGAAGAAGTGAGTATAAGGGTTTTTATGAATCTTTGCAAATCGCCTTTCCTAATAATGTGCTAGTTAGCCAGTTTCTCGGCTACAGTAAACAGTACTGCTCATCACTCCACGGAAGAGAGGGGCGGAGTCAGCAGAGCTCATTAGCATTTAAAGTGACATGGACTAAAAGCAGTTCGCTGAAAAGAGAGCTGATTTTGGCAGGGTAAAAAGGTGTTCTTTACACTACCATTGAGAAATTTTAACTAAAGTATGTTATAGACGTTTCATTAAGACCCTAAAGAATCATATCAATTTGTGGAAAATGGGCATCCGATGACCCCTTTAAACAGTTATTTGACTTTGTTTAGCTGCATGTGGTAACAAAGAGATCATTCATGGAAGCTTATTCTATCTATATTGGTTAGCTCATTTTCATTGGCTTATATTTCAGGCTGCCATGATGGCTGAGGAGCTAAAGAAGGAGCAAGACACCAGTGCTCACCTGGAGAGGATGAAGAAGAACCTGGAGGTGACTGTCAAAGACCTGCAGCACCGTCTGGATGAGGCTGAGAGTCTGGCCATGAAGGGTGGAAAGAAACAGCTCCAGAAACTAGAGTCCAGGGTAACTTACAGGCTAAATACAGACTTAGGGTGTACTCACACTAGGAATGGTTGCCTTGTACCGAGCCAGAGTAAGATTATACCCATAATCATGCTCTGGCTCACCTCTTCAAGCAGGCCAGGACATGGTTCAAAAGAACCAGACTTTGGTTCAGATCGCCTAGTGTGAGTACACCTTTCGATTAACTGGCCATGGTAGAGATTTGACAGGTGACAAAAATAACTCTCTACTGAAGGTGCGCGAGTTGGAGGCTGAAGTTGAAGCTGAACAGAGACGTGGTGCAGATGCTGTGAAAGGAGTGCGCAAATATGAAAGGAGAGTGAAGGAGCTCACCTACCAGGTAAAACTACACAAGAATTTGACATTTAACACCTTTCATGATAACATACGTAGTTTAACCAAGACCATGAACAATTTTTACACCCAAAGACTGAGGAAGACAAGAAGAACGTGAGCCGACTGCAGGATCTGGTAGACAAGCTGCAGCTGAAAGTGAAGGCCTACAAGCGCCAAGCTGAAGAAGCTGTAAGTCTAATGTCAAATGGCTTGAGTGTGAAGTTTTGACATTAGACTTACAGCTTCTTCAGCTGTAAGTCTAATGTCAAATGGCTTGAGGTGAAGTTTTGACATTTTCTATTCAATACACTCAGTGCCATGAGTGCAATGCTCTGAAAGGAGTTGGATATCTTGTGTAATCCTATCAGGAGGAGCAGGCCAACACTCACCTGTCCAGGTACAGGAAGGTGCAGAATGAGCTGGAGGAGTCTCACGAGCGCGCTGACATTGCTGAGTCCCAGGTCAACAAGCTGAGAGCCAAGAGCCGTGAAGTTGGGAAGGTAACAACAGAAAAGTGACTTTTTATACATAAAATTTATGAAACATTTTCAATAAAATCTTTTTTTTTTTTTGCATTTTCAAGAGTAAAGATGAAGAATGAAGACAAGAAACTACACCTACAAGCAAGCATATGACTGACTTGTGCTAAGATTTTCTGTGTCCATTAAATGGCAAAGTTTGACTTAGTTCTCCATTTTTTTTCCACTTTATCACATATTCAATCACTGTTTTAAAAGACAACTCATGAGGCATGACGTGGTAAAGAACACAAATGCAGTGTACTGAAATTGCGATAGTAAAAAAAAAAACAAAAGCAGGAAAAAATGAAAACCGGAAGCATCCTGACCTTCATAACAAAAATGTGAACTTGTCTTTGAAAGTTGCTTTGGATAAATGTGTCTGCTAAAGGCATAAATGTAAATGTTTTGGAATAACCCAAAAGTCACTGGCAAATAAGAACACAGAACACAAAATACTCGAGGAGACAAAAGAAAATGGGTATATTTATACACAAAAAGGGCATTATATGAAACAATGACAACAGAGAAAATATCAGAATACAAAGGGAACGGGAAACGTCAACACAGAAAAGGCAAGACCACAACAAAACATCAAAATAAGTTTACTTTCAAAAGCCAGCATTCCAAAGCATACCAAAATGTATGTACGTTACATGCAGAGCCATTGAGAAACAGAGTTGCGACATGCTTTGATCTCAATGCCATGCGGTCATGTGGTTCATGGCTCTCTCTGCGCTGTCTATGACTCGTCTGGGGCAGGCGGCTCCTCTTGTTGTGGCCATGGAGGCCATTCTAGCCACCTGCCCCCTTGTCGTGGAGGTGGAAGCGGTTCCTGTGGGATGTCCTGTCCTGTTTGTCTGTGTCTAGCCCCGGAGGGCTCCTGATACCCCCTAACTTCTCCAGGGAAATTTTTTTTGGGGGTAAAAGGGTTCCGGCTGTAGGGGCCGGGCCGAGGGGACCGAGGCCACGGCCACAAGGACCACCTGCCATGGCCTCCTGAGATCCCTGCACTGCCATGGCCTCCTGAGCCCCTAGCTACGCCATGGCCTCCTTTGTCTGTCTGTTCTGCTCTGGAGGTCCCCGTCCTCTGTTCCTGTCCGTGTTTGTCCTGAGGGGCCTCCAGAGCGCCCACCCCCCCTCCCCGGTGGAACTGTTACGGCGTGGGACACGCCTTCCGGGAGGGGGGAGTTATGTCAGAGTTCTGTTATGTGTGTCATCTGTTCCTGCCTCTTGTGTCCATATTTGGTTTGTTTCCTGTCCTTGTTTCATGTCATTATGAGTTAAGTATGTTTCATGTCATTATGAGTTAAGTATGTCCCAGCTGTGTTTATGTGATTATGTGTTAATTACCCTGTGTATTTAGTTCCTGTCTTTTGAGTTTGATTTCGTCTGGTCTACTCTTACTTCCCAGTGTATCCTGTCTCTGAGTCCTGCCTTGTCCTACCTTGATGTGATTAAATACTATTATTTGAGTTTACGTCCTCGTCTCCGTGTTCCTGTTCCTCCCTCATGTGTGCACCGTGACAGTCACATTGTCTGTATTTTTTAGTAATTAAAACCAAATGCGTTCATCAGTGATTGTATATGAAAGGCAGGGACATGTTTGTGTGCATTTTATTTTGTGGTTACTATGGAACGAACTGGACTGAATCGCTCTTCTGACAACAGCAGCAACGAGTACTCAGCGTGATTTCAAAAGCAACACATTTCAGCATCAGATCGCCTTTTATTTAACACAAATGAACGAAATTAATACTCTGCTACTCAAGGTTCAAGATTCTTTATTATTTGTCACATACACAATCATACAGGGTATAATCAGTAGTGAAATGTAGGTCAGGACGGGTCCGCTCAATGGACATGCAAAAAAATTAAATAAAAGATGAAACATAACACAGGAGAGTATATATATATAAATATAGGTAAGATTTGAGTCAACTAGAGATGGTTCATTTGTTACAGGTACAGGTCTGTACCACGAAATGTAATAAAAAAAAAAAAACTGACTTTTCAAAGACGTAGGAGTCGCATTTACAGGGGAATATCCGATCAGTCCGCTTACACGGCAGGCACAAATGCACATATTCGATTCATATCTGATTAATTTCCACATATGAATGAGGCCTGAAACCGATCGGAGAATATCGGAATCCATGTGATTTTTTTCCTGCTTACACGGTCGTGGGCCATTTCCGATCTGTGCCACATGGGAGGAAAAAAATCGGAATTGAGTCAGTTGAACCATGCAGTGAAAATGCGGCCTTTATGTGGGTTTAATCAGGAATTCTGTTTATTCCGTGGCCACGATAATAACACAGAATTGGTTGGGTAAATTGTGAGCACAGGTAACGCGATCTTTGGCAAATATTTAGACTTGAAAATCATACAGCACAAGACACCATTCTTTATAAATGAAACAAGGTTTATTTGCTATTCTACTAACCTAGGATACATGAACTAAACTAAATAACACAAAACAAAATACGTACATACATACACGTTGCAGGCAATTAAGTGTTGCGATTTGAAGACAGTTAGAATATAGCACTATTTGCTATTTCAACAAGATCTACCTGTGCAGATCATCGAGCAGAGAACTGTATCTTTACTTTTAAAGATGAATGCGCCCGGTTCAGTAAGACATGAAGATAGTCCTGCATCTTCAATAAACAAGCTACAAGTAGTCCAAAATGCAGCAGCTAGAGTCCTTACCAGGTCAAGAAAATATGATCATATTACCCCAATTTTACAGTCTCTGCACTGGCTACCTATTAAGTACCGTATCAGTTACAAAATATTATTACTTACCTATAAGGCCCTAAATGGTTTAGCTCCTGCGTACCTAACTAGTCTTCTATCTTGCTACAATCCATCACGCTCCCTAAGGTCACAAAACTCTGGACTCTTGGTAGTACCTAGAATAGCAAAGTCCACTAAAGGAGGTAGAGCTTTTTCATATTTGGCTCCCAAACTCTGGAATAGCCTTTCTGATAACGTTCGGGGTTCAGACACACTCTCTCTGTTTAAATCTAGATTAAAGACACATCTCTTTAGCCAAGCATTCATATAATGCATTCATATAATGTATCTCATAATCTTGTAGTGCAGTTATATCTGATCAAAACGCACATTATTATTCTTTAGCTTGGGTTGAACAAATAATTTTTGCTTGAATGGAAAAACAGCTACGCTAATTATGTCTCTTTGTTTATCTGTTTATGCCACGGGATTTACATCCCGTGGTAACTAGGAGTTACACAAGCTTCAGTCTGGATCCAGCCCTTAAATGATCTGAGATGACCAAACACCTGAGAAGAGATGATGCCGACCTCCCGGAGGACCTCAGAGGATGCCAACCTCTGATCCCCCAACAACATGTAGAATTAACAAATTTTGCCATAAGTTAATATATTAAGCTTCTACAATGTATAAATATATTGTAGAAACTTAATTTCCTGTAAAGCGCTTTGCAACGATTGTATCGTAAAAGGCGCTATACAAATAAACTTGAATTGAATTGAATAGTTGTTACTTGCTTTTAAGCTGATATGACCGCAGATCTTTTTGTTTCCTTCGGATGGTTGAAGGAATCCCGGTGGCTGATTGGCTACTGCAGTTGCGTGATGTCACGGGGGGAAGCCTTTCATTGGTAGGTTGGCTTCTCTGTGACGTGGTGACGCTCTTAGCAAGTTTCTGACGCCACGAATTAGTTCTGAAAGTCTCTTTGGTCAGAACTTTGACGGCATGTGTGGATCCTTGCCAGATGGTACATGGCTGAGGGCGCTTAACAGCGCGAGAGTGAGCCGAAGCCAAAGTCTTTGCAAGTCAGTGAGCGAGCAGCGAGATGGGGGTCCGTTTTTAGCCGGCGGATTTCGGTTCCTCCCACTTGGAGCCCCGCCCCGCACGGCTTCTTTCGTGCATCCATTATCTAATACTCAAACCGTCATGTGGAAAAACACCTCTAAAAGTTTGGTTAAGACTTATATACAGTGTTATCACATGCTTACCGTTTATAATATCGCCAAGTCAGTTGCACCACTGATTAGTAATTATTGTGACCATTCGTATGAAACTAAACACTGGTGATCGGTTTAACAAGGAATAGTTATATGGCAAAGACTAAAAATCATCGGTTCCAATAACACAGCAAGCTTATACAAGACATAAAATACAACCTTAATATGTATTGTAAAAGACCTTGGGGGAAGGTAGAATGCACACACATCTGAACATAATGGCGAGCACATCCCTGAGTTCCGATTTCCTGCCATAAAACCTCCTTATCTCAAGAGACTTTGTTAAAACAATAAGTTGGAGGAGAACATCTTGAATGTGGTTTAAAACAGGACTTCACTTGGTTCTTATCACTTAACCATAACTCGACCGAAACAGGACGAAACATCTGCTAATGGCCCAGCGACAAACTTTATGGATTCCCTGATTGTTTAACGCAATAATTCAATGATTTTTATCAACGAGAAAATACATTTTTACGACAGACGTTCGAGGTAAGAAAGACCAGATCTCCACAAACGTGACATTCTCATGACCTGGACAGCTGACTTTCCTGACCTCCCGTTTCTCTCACATTCCAAACTGAAACACCCCTCAATTTCTCTTCTTGAACAAAGAACATCCAAACTCTCATAAACTTTATACCAAAAGACAAATAATACCTGTTGCTGTTATCAAAAGCTATATACTGCATATATTTTATTTACAATATATATAGTCAGGTTGCATTTTATGAAATGAAAGTAAGCTTACTGTGTTATTGTAATCAATGGTATTTTTGTGTAATCTTTGGAGGTATAATTTTCTCCTGTAAAGTGAGTACTACACGTATAGAATCATATGCATGATGTGTTGTTTTTAATCTTTAATTTGAACCCTTTTATGTGTCTTAGCAGGAAAACTATTAACGTGTAGGAAATATGCTGAATTTAGTTTCATTTTAATGGCCATGATAAATGCAACAAGTTGGTGTAAATGAAAGTTAACTTTTATTATAATAATGTATGATTACAATGCATACAGAATGTGTTAAGATATTTTCCTCATGAGATTAAAGCAACTAGGCGAGAGGACTTACTGCATGGAAAATGAGCCGTGTAGGCGGAGCTCTGTCTACAAGGACAATCTAATTGGTGGAAGCCTCTGGGGGTTGGACGGAAGGCCTCTGGTTAAAACCCCTTGACACAGACCTCTCTCTCTCTGCTCTCTGTTTGAAAATCGCGCGTTTCTTGAAACTTGGAGCTGCTCCAAATGAGCTCCTAGCCTTAACATCTGGCCGAGTTTGAACATTGAACCAACACTTAGTCAAATCTCTGAAGAAACCCTTGAAGTCTGAAGCTACGCGAAAGGAACTTAAACGTCAAACAGCACCCGGAGCCAAACAACCAGAAGGGCATCCCCAGAGTGACGTCACGCAACGACGCGCGGGATTCCCTCAAGACACACAGCGTCATGTCAACTTAAAAGCATGTATCAAACAACCTCTAAAGTGGCTGAATCGTGTGGTATTTATCTCTAAAGTAAAGACACTAGAGTTCTCCTCTTGATGACCGGCACGGGTAAAATCATGTGGAAATAGCAAAACAGTGCTATATTTTAATCATTCTCAATTGCAACAATTCATTGCCTGTGTGTATGTATTTTGTTTTATGTTATTTAGCTTAGTTCATATATTTTAGTAAGATAGCAAATAAATCTTGTTTGCTTTATAGAGAAGGGTTCTGTGTTCTGTTGTGAAATATTCAAATCAAACTTTGCCCAGATTACGTTACCTATGCTCATAACTGTCATAAGGTTATTTGAATAATTCTGTATTATTATATCATGGCCACGAGAATAAACAGAATTTCTCAGATATACTGAAATCTAACAACTCGCTGGACGATTATTAGATAAGGTATAAGTTGGACGATTTGATTAATATCAATTGATCATATCAATATCAGATCGTAAGATTCCCTAAAGCTAAAATAAAGCTTAAACCAAAGAGCTAAATTAAACAATGTATTGTTTATAAAATCATTACATATTATGGTGGAGGATGCGGGCAAAATCTGACTTGAAAATTCATAATCAGAAATACATATTGTTGTATTTTGCCTATTTTCTTCTAACCGGACGGAGAAATAGTGTAAATACAGAGAGACAGAGTTTGTTTGTGTTTGTGGTACTGTATGCTTGTGGCAATGTGTTTTGAATGAATTAAATAACAACTTTAGTTGTTTAGAAGAAATTAACTGCAGTATATGAATTGTCTTGTAAGACAAAAGTCGCTCTAAAAGCGCAAAAGAGACAAATGAGCGAATTTCCTCATTTCTCTCTTCCATAAGGCCTTAATAGCGTGATCTGGTTTGTGTGTGTTCCACTTCCGGATATGCTATTTAATCTCCCGGTGAGAATATCAGATTAGCTACCTGTTTATTTCTCTGCCAATCTTTGAGTCACTAAAAGAGTGAAATCGGACGCGGCGCTCGGGAAGAGTGGCCGAAACGTGTTCTGGGGAGAATAGTTATTGATCTTGATCAAAAATAAATCGTGTGATGATAAATCCACTGTGTTTTGTCTGTGAAGTTAGACAGAAGTAACATACTAAGGACCGCCGCGGTCAAAAAGTGTTGATAAGTAATCTATGGATTAATTTATATCTCTCTGAACGAGTTGAGATTGTTAGTGCTATAAAGATATGAATCTAAAATAGTTGCTTTTTGATGGTTAAAGTGTGAGATGCACTCATACCCCTGTGATGTACTGAAACTGTGTGTAACTGCAGCCTGCGTGTGACATGTGACCAGTTTATGGTCACCATAACAACAGTTAACAATAGTCCTCAGTGACTTCTTCCGGGATAACTCCCAAGGGCGCAAGCACAGCCTGTGAGCGCCATTTTGAGCTGTTGTAAACAACAGCCTGACAGCCTTAGCTAAGCTAACTGAAGCCAATGAGTAGCATATTGGAGCTTAAGCAAAGCTAGTTGTATTGGAAGCATAGCGATTAGCACATAGCATTTTGTAGCCTGTGGGTTCAGATGCGTGTGTTTGCAGTGTGTTTTTGAAGTGTTGATATGGTTTAATCCTTCACAGCTGAACTTTAACTCACACTAAACTGTTTACATCAGTTCCTTCTCTCTTTTAAATTCACTCATTCTCTCTTTGGCATTCACTGATTCTACCTATAACTTCTCATGTGAAAGGACTTTAACAATACAAATTTAAATAAACCTTTAATGTGCAAGGCAGCTGATTTTCATAGGAAATGAGACCAGCGATTTTACAGGTGGTTTTAATAAGCAGTTGTGTTTAGGTTGTTTTGTTTTGTTTCATATTTAGCAGGTATTAGTTTCATAACTATTGGGGTTTATTATAGATTAACGCTGGGTCTTAGCCTCATTGCTTTGATAGGAAGATAATTATTTTAATTATGATTGCGCTCATGATTTTAAGAATCTCATTGGATGAATTGCTATGAAATATTTGAAATTGATAATTTAATTCCATAACTAATCCCAGATGTGAAATTAAATTCATTTCATTAAAGTAATTTCAGTTTCTGATTCCACATAGACTGATTGAGATAATTATGTGTGCTCTGATAATTTAACAGTAACATTAAGATCTTAATTATTAACTATCAAAGCGTTTGATCGTCTGGCCCAGGAAAATTTTTACATTTCCTTTATAATTGAGACGATACAGATTAATTTGTTCTAATGATTTGAATAACACAAGGAATTAGTAATTGGTCAGGTTTAGGGATATGAAATTAGGGATGTGGAATTTGTAATTTAATTTCATAATTAATTACGAATTTGAAAATTCTAATTCAATTTAATAATTAATTACAGTTCCTGTTTCCATATGGCAACACTATTGGCCGATCAATGAAATGTAATCGCTTGTAATGTTAATGAACATCATTAAGATTTTAATCCATGACAGCCAATAATGCTCTGAAATTTTAATTTCATCTGCAACTCATTAGAGCTTGTATTACCCTGCTTCAATACTTACGGGTTATTATAATCACAGGTGTCTTCTAATATTAACGACAAACATCGTTAAGTTAGATCTTTAACTATCAATCATTGCTCTGAAATTTTAATTCCAGCATTGTTTTCCATTTACCTTCCTCTTTTGTGAAATCCTACCCCGCCAGGTTAAAGCAGGTCCACAGAAGAAAGGCGTCGGAAAACTTCAAGCACGCGAACACTCTAATTAGCTTGTGGTGTCAATTTTGGTCATTGTCATTGTTTTCCTTCACCCCGGAGAAAACCAATTGCAATCACAGACTTACAAAAAAAAAATTGTCATTTACAAATCCTCTGATTAGAAGCAGCCTTCTTCTTCTCTTTACCTGTTCTCTAGCTGTGCTACCTGTGTGTGTGTGCTCAATTTTCCCCCCACAGAGGCTACAAATTAGAAGCACGCCCCAGAGGATCACAGTCACAGAGAACCACACCCACCTGTTTTACACAGTCAACACTAGTACACATTCTATATTGCACATCTACACCCCTTGTTTGTTGATTTGTTCTGTTTTGGTTTGTTTGTTTTGTTTTGTTTTTCTTTTCAAGGTCTGTGTCAGTCGTGGTTCGAGATCTCACCACGCCCAAACATATCTCACACAACAGGACATGTCGGTCACTGGGAGGATTTGGAAACATGGCTAAGCATTGCAACAGACAGCCTCCTCCCTAAGGCTGCTGAAACACTAAAACATCAGACACAAGACCAGCTGGATGACAACATAACAAGCCTCATGACACAAGACCCAAGTCACAGCTACAATCACAAAGAATTAGCCAAGATCACCGGCTCCTTAAGCCACACACTTATCGCCACCCTCAAGTTGAGCGACAAGCACACTGCACAACGCCAGCAGGAGCTGACACGCGCACAACGACGCATAGAGCAGCTGGAACTTGAAGCTCAAGAATGACGGGAAGGATCGGATGAGGCGGAACAAGGCATTGAGGAGGATATCAACCAGCTAAAAGAAACCCTAGCAGCTACTAGCCAAGAATTGGAACAGGTCAAGGTCGACCACGACGATCGGTCCAAAAGGCTACAGTATGCTGAACAGCTTCTGGAGAAAGCAAAGGCCGACTTCAGAGATAAAAACGGCAGAATCAAAGCCCTTGAAGCTCACCTGGATGAGTCAAGAAACGAGATCAGCCGTCTAACACAACAGCTTGACTACGTCAAAGAGGAATCTGACAGTTTCCAAGAGGAACTCAAGCATGCTTACGAACTGCGCCGTGAGCCACCAAAGACACGACGCGCACCGACCTCACCCCTGCCGAGCAGGACTGGGTCACCTGTTCCTGGACTGACACGTGAGAAAAAGATAGAGGGGGTGGTGTTGAAACATTCACCAACTCACTCTGGAGAACATTACATCACGTTACCTCAGCCAAAAGAATCTGCTACAGCCAGTCACAGATCATCACACGGCTTGGACCTAAAAGACCTCGACAAGTTTACCAGGAACATTGGCAAATTCACCCCGAGCGTGCCAAATAGCCCAAATGTCCAAGCGTATCTCCAAGATATCGATTTCCATCTGGAAATGCAACCTAACGTTACAGACAAAGATAGACTATATTTACTTCGAACAACATCCAGTTCTGAAGTTTGCAGCTTCCTGGACAGGCAGCCTACTCACACAAAGAACGATTACCAACTGCTCCGAGAAGCCCTCATTAAAGAGTTCTCTGACCCTGAGTCCGAACAAGGCCTCGTGGCTGCCCTGGAGACGAGACAAGGACGTCACAAACCTCCTCAAGCCTACTACAGCCGACTCAGACGGGCATACTTTGGGACTCGCAACGAACCTGACATGGAGGATGAACTGAACTTTAAAACTCTCTTCCTACGAAACCTTCATCCCGGCGTAAGCCACCATCTTGGTGTTCTCGCATGTCCACGGACAATGAATGCCCAGCAGTTGCGAGACTTGGCGCAGAAAGCCTACGGCAAACAAAAGATGGCCTCAGAAAAGAATGCCAGAACCCCAGCCGTTCTTGACTTCAACACTCAAAGTCAAGGGCTGGCGCTAGAGGGCGCTCAACGCCAAGACAATGCCAAGCCGCCACCCAGGGAGTGGAATGCACCCTCGTCCAACAAAGAACGAGACTCCCATGCTGGTACCCGATCTAAACAGAGGTACGAACGCTGGGATGGACCACGTGGACGTCAACGCTCACCTGGACGCCACTGGGAAAAGACATGGGACCAGTCAAGGCCCCACGAAAGTCATTGGGAGAGATCGTGGAACCAGCCAAGCTCATTTGGAAACTCAAGAGGGAAAAACTCATGGGAATCCAATGGAAACTCCAAGGGAAGACGACAAACTAACCCTGGAGCAACCAGCCCAAGGAATCGACGAAAGAATTCGGGAAGATTCCAAGCTGACCGAGCTCAAACTGAACCCACACAGGAACAAGAGACACCACCGTGTTTCGACACACAAGAACTGATGAAAATGATGATGAAAGAATTCTTCCAACGGAAGGAGGAAGATCGGAAATGGGAAAAGAAAGAGAAACCAGATTCAGCCTGACTAGCGGCCGGACGAGATGGCAGTGACCAGTTGACACAACCAGCCAAGGAGAACAGCACTCCTTCACCTCACTCTCAGAGAACCGTAATCACACTAACTTCAGATGGACACGAAACCCCACCTGAAAACCCAGCAACAGAGTTAGACACTAACTCAACACCTAATGCTCCAAATTACAGCAGCGTCCAACAAACACCTGCTGACGAAACCCCTCAAGTTCCTGAAAGTGCTGTCTTGGTCATCTGCCACTCCTCCGAAGAACGCCACATCAGCCCTGATATCCTAACTATTTCCTCCCAAACTCCAGTCCCTCAACTCCTAGGCGATCTCATTGAGAAAGGTATAGCCAGAAAATTCTATCTCTCCATCATCATCGAACGACACATCAGAGTCGAAGTGCTCCTCGATAGGCGAGCCGACATTACTCTAATGTCTACCGAACTCCTGGAGGAAATCCAAGAAAGATCAAAGAGGACTAACAGAACCCTCAAACTCTAAAGGTGTGAACTAAACCTTCAAGCATACTCCCACACGGGCCTACAACTAAAACATGTGGCCCCAATTCACCTAACGGTGGGATCGATGGACCTCGTCCATCCCGTATACGTTTCACCACTTAAAACGTATCCACTCCTCATTGGGAAAGATCTGCTTAATCGCTTCGAACCTCTAATAGACTTCAAGCACCTAAAGATGTGGACACAAGTCCGCGAACCTCTGCCTTGCCAGGCGTTAGACTCCAACGAGTCGCAGTGTCAAGTCACAGACACTGACCCTAAGTCACTGATCGATGATGCAGTAGCAAAGCCAGGATCTGGACCAAGCACAAACAGCAAGGACAAGGACGCATTTCATCACCTGGGATGGCTCATCAGCCAGGCGTTCCATGACTTTGAACTGATGGTACCTGTCATAGGCCCTATACCCACACAGCTAATGTCAGACGAATACGACGACACCGTAGCGTTCACAAAACCCCATGAAGTCATTGCCATCACGTCCATTCTGCCAGTGACCAGAGAAAGCGTCTGCCGGTCAGAACTAACAGATGACACTCATCTCGCTGTCTATGCTGTCTCAACACAGCCTGCGACAGAATCACCTACACAGGTGACCATCGGGGCCCAAAGCCCCTCAAATGACCTCACTGCAGAAGAACCCTACGCCGGGTTCAACGCACAAGTTTAACAGATCCTGAGTGAGGCAGATGCCCTCCACAATGAAGTGGATCGCCAAGGACTCAAAGAGGTTCTGCACAAATACAAAGACTCTTTCGCAAAGGATTCCCTGGATTGTGGACTGACAAACATCCACACTGTGCGCATCCCGACAAACCCAAATGCGCCACCCACATTTGTGCGACAGTACAAGATTCCAATTGCGTCATATGAGCCAGTGCAAGAGATTGTTGACTCCATGCTGGAAAAGGGGGTCATCCGGCCCTGTAACAGCACATACTCTGCCCCGATATGGCCAGTCCTAAAACCAAACGGCAAATGGCGGCCCACCATCGACTATCGCAAGTTGAATCAGCAAGTACCATTGCCACGATGGCCTATGACCCAATTGGACCAAGAAATTCCAAAAATCAAAGGCTCGAGGATCCTTTCCACACTGGACGTCGCCTCCGGGTTCTGGACAATCCCTGTCCATCCCGATGACCAACACAAGCTGGCATTCACTTTTGGCAATCGACAATACACCTTCACACGGGGTCCCTTCGGCTATGCCAACTCACCAGCAGAATTCAACATTTTCCTTAAAGCATGCCCCGATGCCAGAGCCAGAGGCAACCTTGTCTATGTAGATGACGTTTTGATGAAAAGCTCAAGTGTGGAAGACCACCTCAAAGAGATCAATCACGTCCTAAATCAGCTGACAACGGCAGGAGCCAAGATCGCCCTTCACAAAGGACAGTGGTGCAAAACCAAGGTGAACTATGTCGGATTACTTGTCGGAAGAAACGGCATCGAGCCACAGTCTAACCGCACCCAAGCAATCCAAAGCATAAAGACGCCGACTAACATCTCTGAGCTGCGAAGCTTTCTGGGAGTGTGCAATTATTCACGACAGTTCATCGAAAACTACGCTGACATCGCACGACCACTAACTTCCCTCCTGAAAAAGGATGAACCCTTCGTTTGGACGGAAACACAGGACACAGCAATGGGCCAGCTCAAACAGCTCCGTGCCTTGCCTACCCAGACTCAGGAAAATAATTATATCTGGACGCTGGATTCTCCAGTCATTGCCTCGCTTATGCCAGCAAAACGCTGCTTCCCCCAGAATGCAAGTACTCAAACTGCGAAAAGGCATTGCTTTGCACTGTGTGGGCTATCCAGCGTTTCTCTAATTACATCGGTGCACAGAAAGTCATCATCGAGACTTGTCATCAGCCGGTCACCTTCCTAAACAGTCAACGCATCAGAGATGGCGTGGTGACCAATGCACGCATAGCTACCTGGCTAATGACACTCCAAGGACGAGACGTCGAGGCAAGATATGCCCAAAACTACAAATCCTCACTTGGAAACGGGCTAGCGGCCTGCCAAAACTGTTCAACGGACACGCTGCATACTCCAGCGGAAATTAAAGAACCGCCACAACCTCAACTGACGAATCACAGGTACTTCGAGGAGAATGTATGTGAAGGAATGCCCACAGCATATGTCGACGGCTGCTCCTACAACCACAAGGGCAATTTACAAGCTGGAGCGGGAGTGGTCTGGCTCAACAACGACCCCTGCCCACCGCAGCAATTCAACTTAGGCCCTCGCTCATCGCAATATGCTGAAATAGCAGCCATCCTCATCACACTTCAGATGGCGGCATCCCACAACATCAAAGAACTCCTCATCTGTACCGATTCGAACTACGCCCGTCTAAGCTTCACATGCCATTTAGCAGGATGGAAACAGAATGGATTCAAGACAGCTAACAACAAGCCTGTCAAACACCAGGAACTCTTCCAAGCAGGCGATGCCATTGTCACTGAACATGACATTATCGTTTATTGGAAAAAGGTTCGAGGTCATTCACGTCAACCAGGACAAGACAAAGACTTAAATGACCAAACCGATGCCCTCGCCAAAGCAGGTGCATTACACGGAGAGTCCTGGACATTTCAAGCCCTCCCTCCCAACCCTGCAGTAGCGGCCATAACCCGCCGCCAACACGCCACTGACGTAAAAACCCCCACCTCCTCCCACATTGCCATTTCACCTCAGTTCGCTGCTAACGATCTCCTCACACTCCAAAAGGCGGATCAAACACTGCAGACTATGGCAGCTCACATTTCCGACCCCTTAACTCATCCTGTTTCCACCTCCAACCTAGCTGTTTCCTCCGAGCTCCGCACGCTCCACTCAATCAAGCACATGCTGCATCTGAGAGACGGTGTGCTCACATATGTCCCTGAGCCCCTAACTACGCCAAAGCTCGTAGTCCCTCACGGCCAAAGGGGGATGATGCTGACACACGCCCACGATGCACCATGCGCAGGACACCACGGCGCCAAGGCCACCTATGAAACACTCAAGCAAGTAGCATACTGGCCTGGCATGCAGCAAGACATGGCGGAATACGTAAAAGGATGCCTGGTGTGTTGCCAGTTTCAACCGGCAAACCCAAACCACCGAGCCCCACTGCAAAGGAAAGGAATGACTTTCCCCTGGTCGGACCTCCAAATAGACTGGGTAGGACCCCTACCACGGTCAACGCGAGGTAACAAATACTTCCTCACCGTGGTCTGCGAATTCACGAAGTGGATAGAGTGCCTCCCAGCTCCCAATGATACAGCAGAAACAACAGCCTGGCTGTTAATGAACCACATCTTCTCAAGATTTGGACTGCCTTTAAGGGTCAACTCTGACCGCGGAACCCACTTCACCGCCGACATCATGCAGGAAGTGTGGAAACTCCTCGGTGTACAGGCCAAGCTCCATATAAGCCATCACCCAATTTCCTCGGGTCAAGTTGAACGGGCCAATAAAACAGTGGTCAGCATGTTCAAGAAGTATGTGTCTGCCAGTCTGCCAGGATTTGGGATATTAAACTTCCGCTGGTACTGATGGCTGCTCGAGCCACCCCTCACCAGTCTACCGGCGTACCCCCGTTCACATTGATGACAGGGAGAAACATGATGCTACCGCTACACCTGCTGTACCAACCTGGTGACCTGAACCTAGTCACCGCCTATACCACTCACCAATACCTGGAAGAGTTGCATCAGCACCTGAGAACGACTTTCGCCTTCGCACAACAGCAACTACAACGAAGCGCGGAAGGTTGTAAAGCCTACTACGACCAAAAGGCCTCTCACCACGAGTTCAAAGTGTGGTACTACAGCTTTGACCAACCAAAGCAAAACACTCCTCATCGCCTGTCAAAGAAGTTCCTACCTCACTGGACAGGACCCCACGCGATTGTAGACAAGCTCTCACCTGTCGCCTACCGAATCAAAATCGGACAATGGCGCAGCGAGCCAGTCCTTCGATGGGTCCATCGAAACCAGATAAAGAGGCACCAGAGCTCCAGCCGACCGGAAAAGGGGGAAGATCAAACCCACTGACACAGACCGACAATCATATGCTCTACACCACACTAACATAATTTCTGTTGTTAGGAAAACATATAGCGACCTTGTTGAAACACAACACTTACACTCTCTCCTCAGCTGCACTGCTATTTATTCAAAGTAGATTTTTTTTAAAGAGCAACAGTTTAATACTAAATATTGGACATAAACGAACACGTTAAAGATAAAAGTATTTCCAGGTAAGTTCATATTTTTGGAGTAAAGTTAAATTAAACGGATATATCAGTCATACAGCGCTCTGGACCGCACGGCCCATGACGAGCCCTATTTTAGACTGATAACTTATTAACTGCATATTTTTTTATAATAACGATGATGAACAATAAGCATCAATGTTTTTTTGTTAATGTGCTGTAAAGAAAACGAAATGCTGCCGGTGCAGTTTCGTCATGTTCATTCATAGCTCGAAGCTGTTCAAGAAAATGTCTAAAAGAGGTCTCTTTTTGCACTCTTGACATAGCCTAATTTGTAAATAAAGGTTATCACCCTGCAGTTTAATTTTGATGTGGGCTTAGTTTTAGAGTCCGTTTTTAAAACATTTCCAATGAGGAGGAGAAGCCTAATCCTCATTTGTGTGTGTGTGTGTGTGAAGTGCGACGCTGAGTTGAAATAGCGGGGCAATTTGATAGCCCAATAATAATAGGCCGCCTAATAATAATAATAATAATAGTTTTATACATTAATAGGAGAATGAGCCTAATATCGTCTTGACTATCGACAAAGACATTTGCTATCGTCAATATCTCTGACTATCGTCGATACATGATTCTATCGTCAATCGGCACAACCCTAGTCCGGACTACCCTCCATAGTCTTCTGAGGTCAGATTTGGTAGCTGAGCTGAACCAGACAGTTAATGAAGTGCAGAGGACAGATTCAATGATGGCAGAGTAGAACTGTTTCAGTAGCTCCTGTGGCAGGTTGAACTTCCTCAGCTGGCAAAGGAAGTACAACCTCTGCTAGGTCTTTTTGACAATAGAGTCAATGGGCCTCATTTACGAAACGAACGTACGACCGAAATTTGGGCGTAGGGTAGTTTCTACGCAAAACTTGGAATTTATCAATATGGACGTGAGCGGTGGCTACGATCAAATCTCACGTCAGGTGTACGCAAGTTTTTGAGTCAGAGAATTTCAGAGAATTGTATAGCTAAATGACAGCATTTTGTTCATTTAGATTATTTTCCAAAACCGACAAACAAATGCTTTTTCTTTTTTTTCCCTTCAGTGTTTTAGCTTTATGCGCAAATAGCAGCATAAACAACAGACCGTGAGGAATCACACATCGTAGTATCACGCACCTGCTGCGCTTCTGTGAATGGAGAAAAACAGAAATTATAAAAGGAATAAAATAAATAGGGCTACACAAAATATATGTCTCTTAATTAACAGATTAACAAAAGAAAAAAAACAGTGTGACAAGTATAGGCCACTTTCGTTTTTGTGACACTCTTAAGGCATTTTATTTGTTTTCTATAACTTTATTTTTTAAGATTTAACTGCTCGGTGATCGGTGCCTCACACACACGCACAACATTTCAGCCATTAATAAAACTAAAATGAAGTCAACCAAACATAAATGTTACATTGCACAATTTACAAGGTCCAAGTTCAAGTTCAAGTTCAAGTTTTTATTTGTCACATACACGACTATACAGAGATTGTATAACCAGCAGTGAAATGTGAATCAGGTCCGCTCCATGGACAGTGCAAATATTGTAGAATACAACAAGGGAAGTATGCATAAAATAAAATGAATAAAAAATAAGATATAAAGCACAGAATATAAAATATAATGTATAAGAGAATGTGCGTGACAGTATGCTGTAGAATTAAATATTGGGATAGCATGACTGTACGGGGGGGGTGCAAACAGGTAGAACATGGCGACATGAGCAGCAATCACAAAAGAATAAATATAAAATATGATAAGATATCAAGATACAGAAAGTGTTGTGTGCAAATGACACTGTCAGTATGTGGTAGATGATAATGGGTGTGAGTATATTACTGATTGTGAGTGATTAGTAAGTGAAGTCATCATGATGTTAAGAGTTCAGTTCAGTTTGAATTTAGGAGCCTGATGGCCTGGGGAAAGAAGCTCCTCCTGAGTCTCTCAGTTTTTGCCATCAGGCTGCGGAAGCGCTTACCAGATGGCAGCGTAGTGAAGAGACAGTTTCCAGGGTGATTTGAGTCCTTGGTGATTTTGACAGCTCTGCCTCTGCAGCGTTTGATGTAGATGTCCTGCAGAGAGGGGAGGGCAGACCCAGAGATACGCTCAGCTAAGCGCACAACTCTCTGCAAGGCCTTGCAGTCTTGGCTGGAGCTGTTTCCATACCACACTGAGATGCACTGAGTCAATACACTTTCTATGGTCCCTGCATAGAAAGTTTTCAGGATTGATGGTGAGACCCTGAACTTCCTCAGCTGTCGCAGATGGTACAGACTTTGCCTGGCTTTCCTAACCTGTGTTTGTATGTGTGTAGACCAACTCAGGTCCTCGGAGATGTTTACGCCGAGGTACTTGAAGCTGCTTACTCTCTCCACAGGGGTCCCGCTGATCACAAGAGGAGTGTAGGGCAGCAGGTGTCTCTTTCTGAAGTCTACAATCAGCTCTTTAGTTTTGCTCACGTTCAGAGAGAGACAGTTGTCCTGGCACCATGATGTTAGTCTCTCTACCTCACCCAAGTATGCGGTCTCATCATTGTTGGAAATGAGGCCCAGAACCACAGTATCATCAGCAAATTTGATAATAGATGTGGATCTGTGAGAGGACACACAGTCATGTGTGTAGAGAGAGTATAGCAGGGGACTCAGAACGCAGCCCTGCGGGGCTCCTACGTTCAGGGTGATGGAGTTTGAGGTGAACTGGCCTAGCTTCACCACTTGAGGTCTGCCGGTGAGGAAGTCTTGGATCCAGTCACAGAGTGTAGTGTTTAGGCCGAGGCCTGTGAGTTTATTAGTCAGCTTGATGGGGACTATGGTGTTGAAAGCTGAGCTATAGTCTATAAATAGCAGCCTTGCATAGTTGCCATTACTGCTGTCAATGTGTGTGAGGGAGGAGTGGAGAATGTGAGAGATGGCATCATCAGTAGATCTATTGGGACGATATGCAAACTGAAGAGGGTCCAAAGTAACAGGGATGGATGAGCTAATGTGGCTCTTAACAAGTCTCTCAAAAACCTTCATGACTATAGATGTGAGGGCCACTGGACGATAGTCATTCAGGCAAGAGGGTTTATTGTTCTTAGGCACAGGGATGATGATGGATTTTTTAAAGGAGGTGGGAACTACAGAGGTAGCAAGGGACTCGTCTAAGATAGAAGTGAACAAACCAGCAAGCTGATCAGCGCAGGACCTCAGGACACGGCCAGTAATCCCGTCAGGTCCAGCCGCTTTCTTGATGTTCACTCCCTTTAGTGCCCTCCGAACCTCGTCATCCGTCACGGTGATCACATGATTCTCGCTTCTCTGTCTGCTGCTTCCTGACGTGCTGCTCGGCAGAGCTGCGCTGCCGCCATTGCATTCAAATCGGCCATAGAAGGTGTTTAATTCTTCAGCCAGCGACGGATCTGCTCTCACCTCCGCGGAGGATTTGTTCCCAAAGGCACAGATGGTCCTTAGTCCCTGCCATATGCGTCGAGAGTCATTGAGCTGAAAATGAGACTCAATTCTCTCTTTGTAACGGTGTTTGGCGGCACCTACTGCTCGTCTGAGAGCATAACACGCTGCTTTATACTCGCACATATTCCCAGACAAAAGAGCCTCGTTGTATGTGGCAGTGCGTTTGTTAACCGCATCACGGATTGTTCTGTCCACCCACGGTTTCTGATTAGGGAAGGTCTTTACAGTTATTTTTTCTGTAGCGCACTGTAAAATCAGCGTGCAGTGCTGAAACAAACATTAATTGCGCATGTGAAGGGTGATATTTTACATGGATATTGGAAGTGAAGTACAAAGCCTTGTTTACATCATAGATAATAGTTTAGCAACCAATGTTAAATGGCAAAAATGGAAACATTTGGATGTCGAATGAGAGAGGCTCGTGAGCCCAATGCCGTTTAGTTTCACTTTTAATAAATTCATTTTACCTTGACGTTGTATTCTGTTTATAATGAATGCCACTATAGCCTAATTTGTGTTTTACTTCATAGTTTAATATAAAATTTTATAGCTACTAATTTTTTCATTCTTGTTCTGTAATACCGTTAAATTTAAAGGGTTTGTTGTGGATTACGGAGAACTAAATAATCTATATAGTGTTTACAATGTTTATAAGTTTTTCGTTATATTTACTGGTATTTAATATACATATAAATTAATGCCATTGTTTGCAATTATAAGGTTAACGGGTGTTTTTGGAGTAAGATCAATTTATCTTTAATGAGAAACTTCCTCTTTTTGGCTGGGTTATGTTACTCCTTGTCTTAAACTCTAGGGGCGGGGCTTCTAAACCGGGGTGTTTTTAGGGACGTAATATTCAAACGACGATTGTTTTCTTCCGCCACATTTATCAACGTACGATCTTTCGTACGATGGGATTGGCGGCATACGAATGTTTCATAAATCACACGTGAGCTCTGTCGTAAGTTGATTTGTGCGCACGGATCTGTGCTCGTTTCTACGTTAGATTGATAAATGAGGCCCAATGTGAATGTCCCACTTCAGGTCCTGAGAGATGGTGCTGCCCAGGAATCTGAATGACTCCACTGCAGTCACAGTGCTGTTCATGATGGTGAGTGGGGGGAGTGCAGGGGGGATTCTCCTGAAGTCCACGATCATCTCCACTCTTTTGAGCATGTTGAGCTCCAGGTTGTTAAGACTGCACCAGACAGCCAGCTCCTTTACCTCCTGTCTGTAAGCAGACTCGTCACCGTCCTGGATGAGGCCGATCAGTGTGGCGTCATCTGCAAACTTCAGGAGCTTGACAGAGGGATCTTTAGCTGTGCAGTCATTGGTGTAGAGAGAGAAGAGCAGTGGGAAGAGAACGCAGCCCTGAGGAGCTCCAGTGCTGATCGTATGGGTGCTGGATGTGTATTTTCCCAGCCTCACTAGCTGCTGCCTGTCTGTCAGGAAGCTGGTGATCCACTGACAGACGGAGGTGGGGACGGAGAGCTGAGTTAGTTTGGGCAGGAGGAGGTTTGGGATGATGGTGTTAAAGGCCGAGCTGAAGTCCACAAACAGGATCCTCACATAAGTCCCTGGTCTGTCCAGGTGTTGCAGGATGTAGTGCAGTCCCATGTTGACTGCATCATCCACAGACCTGTTTGCTCTGTAGGCAAACTGCAGGGGGTCCTGTAAGGGTCCAGTGATGTCCTTCAGATAAGCCAAAACCATTTTTTCAAATGACTTCATGACCACAGATGTTAGAGCCACAGATCTGTAGTCGTTAAGTCCTATTATCTTGGGTTTCTCTGGGACGGGGATGATGGTGGAGCGTTTCAAGCATGAGGGGACTTCACACAGCTCCAGTGATCTGTTGAAGATCTGTGATGGGGCCAGCTTGTCAGCACAGGATTTCAGACAGGCTGGTGTCACACCGTCTGGGCCTGGTGCCTTCCTTCTCTTATTCTTTTTGAAGACCTGGCACACGTCGTCATCTCTTATCTGCAGTTCAGGTGTGGGGGAGAGGGGGGTTGCAGGAAGTGTGAGTGATGTTTTTCAAACCTGCAGTAGAACTCATTCAGATCGTCTGCCAGTTGTTGAGTCTCCACAGTGCTGGGGGAGGGTGTCTTGTAATTAGTGATGTCTTTCAGACCTTTCCACACCGAAGCCGTGTCACTGGAAGATAATTTGATCATTAGCTTAATGGAATAATTCCTCTTTGCCACTCTGATCTCCTTTTCCAGTGTGTATTTGACCTGTTTATACAAGACTCTGTCCCCATTCCTATAAGCATCTTCTTTGGCCTGACAGAGCTGTCTGAGTTTAGCAGTGAACCATGGTTTGTCGTTGTTATAAGTTAGATGAGTCCTGGTAGGAATGCACATATCCTCACAGAAACTGATATAAGATGTTACAGTCCCTGTGAGCTCGTCCAGATCAATTGCAGCAGCTTCAAAAACACTCCAATCAGTAAGAACGAGACAGGCTTGTAAAAACCCGCTTTGTCTCATTAGTCCATCTCTTTACAGTCCTTAATATAGGTTTAACTGATTTCACCGCCATTCAGCCAGGTTTCCATGAAACACAGAGCAGCAGAGTTTAAAAAGTCCTTGTTTAACCGAAGGAGTTTGTCCGTTTTGTTGGGTAGAGAGTGGAGATTAGCCAGATGGATGCTAGGCAATGGCATTCGAAATCCGTGCTGTCTGAGCTTTACGAGCGTGCCGGCTCGCTTCCCCCGTCTGTGCGTCTAAAAAGCGCTGCAGCTCTGCCGATTACTATGTTCAGCAAAACATCCAAATAATCGAAAACCGGTTGGAGATTTTGTGGTGTGTTCTGCCAAATGTTCAGCAGTTCTTCCCTGGTGAAATTGATCGTCTTTGACAAACAAAAAACAGGAAAAACTAACAAAAACACTAAATCAACTGGAGAGCCAAGCACAATGGCTGCCATGCGCTATAAATGGTATCTGTGCAATCAAGTCGACGATATCGCTGGAAATGAAGTGTCCCCAACTAAGCAAGCCAGAGGCGAAAAAAAACCCTTGGGAGAAACCAGGCTCAGTCGGGGGAAGACTGCTCGTGGACATCCCGGCTGAGCCCTGCCCACAGAGCTCATCACATGCAGACTGTGACGTATTACAACAGCTCCAAGACTCCTCACCCAAGGCAGGGCTCAGCCGGGATGTCCACGAGCAGTGCTTGTTTTGGCTGTGTGGCGTTATCAGTGTCCTTGTGGGATTCTTCAACCACATGATGACTCGGAAGCTGATATGA
The DNA here is from genome assembly GCA_023376895.1 of Aspiorhynchus laticeps. NCBI lineage: Eukaryota > Metazoa > Chordata > Actinopteri > Cypriniformes > Cyprinidae > Aspiorhynchus > Aspiorhynchus laticeps. The sequence continues at coordinate 119,002 of JALXFT010003506.1, forward strand.
AGTCCTGTGGTCACTCATATTCTGTCCAGGTGAGTGTGTGAGTGGATTGGCACACACCACCCAAGGACGACTTTCTGGAAAACAGCCTGGGAAGCCACTGACAACACATCAGTCACCGGAAACACCAGAGGCAGAGCTCCACTTCTAAGTTTTTCACAGAAAATGGAGGAACTGGGGTATGCTGGGACCAAACTCTCTGCAAGCCCCCAGATATCAAAAAAAAAAACAGCGGGCCCCCCAACCACCAAAGACTGCAGGCCCAGCTCTCCTTCCTCCTGTGAGAGCTCTCCAGCCGCTGCCACAACGCCAGGCCCCAAACCCTCTTCCATCGGCTGTAGGTGAACCAAAAACAACTGATAACAGCTCTCAGTTATATGTGTCGGGTCCCCACTATATTAACAGCAACATTCACAAATGTTTACAAAACAAGCGGAAACCCAGTATGCCTGTAGCCTTCTCTATTTCTGTTTTATCACGTGATAGAAAGTCTAAGGCCTTCTCAAGCCGTACGGCTGACCCATCTAATCTGTGGCCTGTAATGCATCAATCTAAGATTGCTGTAGAGACTTAATGTAATTACATCAAGTTAGCATTTTTAAACATTCGCTCACTAAAAAAATTGTGATCAATGATTTAATAACCACAAACAACCTGGATTTTATGTTTCTAATTGAAACATGGCTAGAAGACAACTGCAGTGCAACATTCCTCACCGAAACAGCCCCTCCTAACTTTAATTTTATAAGTGTCTGCAGAACTGTTAGGAGAGGTGGAAGTGTAGCTGCTCTGTTTAAATTTGTTTATCAATGCAAGCAAGTGTCATTTGGTCAGTACTTGTCTTTTGAATATCTAGGTATTGTGCTGAAAGGTGCTCCACGCATTCTGTTTATCATCATTTACAGGCCTCCAAAATACTCACCAGCCTTTGTTGAAGAGTTCACAGAACTGTTATCAATGATTTCCTCAGAGTTTGACTCTTTTGCTATTGCAGGGGATTTTAATATTCACATAGATAATGCAGAAATCAAAACTACAAAATAAATGATAACTGTTTTAAATACTTTTGACCTGAGTCAGCATGTGCATGGACCCACACACAATCGTGGACACACTCTAGATTTAATGTTTTCTCAGTGGTGAAGGAGACATGAGGTAATCTGACAGCATTGAAGCCGTCTCTCATCGAGTCTCTAGTTAGCCTCTGCTCTGTCTGAGCGTGTTCATGTGTTTTGAGGAGGCGTGGCTTTGGAGAGTGATTTGCAGGGAGGGTGAGATCTTATGCTTTCAAAGCTGGCTTGCTATGCTAGCCATTGTGAATCGAATTTTGTTTTCGATTAGATTTTTTTTAGTTAACCCTCTAAGCGCCAAAGTCGCAAAATTGCGACAAGACGTCATACTTGATCAAATAGACTGTAGTTCCTTATCTGGTGTAATATCTCATTTGTATTCCCTACCACTAGATGGCAGACATGTAGTACTTCGATTCTAGACCAAAATTACGTCCTGTTCCTATTCAAAGTGTTCGAGGAAACAGCAGAGAAAGTGAGCGATCGTGTCATTGATGCGGAAGCAGCTCAGTTCACAGCGACACGAGTGAATTGTGATATTTGTGAGAGAAAATCGCCAAATGGCTAATAGAAAGTTGTACCGTGAGGATGTGTTGCAAATGTTATTAGCTGATTCTGACTCTGAAGGGGAATATTTGCCTTTTGGAAATGACGATCGGCCGTCTAATGATCGCGCTTCTCCCGGTACATCTTTGCAGCGCAATGGTGCCGCCGTGCAAGCCGAGAGAGTTCATGAAGCACAAACAAGTGATCATTTGACCCTTTGCCCAACGGGGATGGGGGTGGCAGGGGTGGATGTGGATGTGGAGTGTCCATAGGAGAGCTGTTGCTCTCTGAGCTCACGGAGCGCCGCTGGCTCCGCGCCGCGGTGCTGATGATCAGCCAGATTGCGTCTTTTTTTCTGATCGCGCGCGCTCTATGGGCCGCCAGTACAGGTGCAGTCAGTGTGGGGTCTACCATACTCTCAAGAACTATAAACTGTGTCACTTAGATACCTGAATGGGCAGATAGCTGGTCAACTGATCACAAAATAGACACGTGTATTTTACTATGGCAGAGTAATATAGTAATAATTTACTACTTTCTCCTGTTTTACTGTTGATTTCCTCTTTTCCTGATAATTTGGAATGAGGATAAAAAGACAAAAAACAAAACAAACATGCAAATAAGCGCAAACATCCATTCAATATCTATTATTTCCTGAATATTACTGATGAACTGATCAAAAAGTAGGCTACTGTTCACATGAGTTTTACTACTATATAGGATAGTAATATAGTAATAATTTAGTACTTTCTCCTGTTTTATTGTTGATTTCCTCTTTTCTGATCATTTGGAATGAGGATAAAAAGACAAAAAAAACAAACAAACATGCAAATAATTTCAAACATCAATTTAATATCTACTATTTCCTGAATATTATGAAATTCAAGAGGGCCGCCCCCCTGTTGACGTCATAATATGCAAATTAGATGAGTATATTTACACCCCACATAAACTTTAGGTCATGCCCAACATTTTTCTAATTTACAGTAGATCTCTATCTTTAAGTCTTTTCAAGCCACAAGCTTTGGAAATCTTGATGTCAAAATCCAGCATTTTTAAAAAAAAAACCCTGGCGCCTAAAGGGTTAAGTAGTAATTTAAAGCTTTCTATAGATATATTTATCATGTCTGTGAGGCATGTATTCGCTGACTTTCGGTTCATTTTTGTGAAGCGCTCCTGTTCTAGACTAGACGGCGCATCATTTTCTTTATTTTATAAAATTATTTTATATATTTTATAAAAAGTTTTGGTGATAGTGTGAGTGCACACAAATAAAAGTAGGCCCTTTACAGTTCCGAATAATGCATTACTCTTACCTTTATGAGCAAACAATTACGGCGTAAGTTGTTTCTATTGAAAAAAATGCAATTAATTGCGCTGGTGCCTCCATGTCCTGTGCTTTAACTTCCACTCTACGCACAAACTAGGATGCAGCGCACATTTATCTACAACCCCAAATCAGAAAAAGTTGGGACAGTATGGAAAACGCAAATAAAAAAAGAAAGTAGTGATTTCTAAATTTACTTTGACTTGTATTTCATTGCAGACAATATGAACACAAAATATTTCATGTTTTGTCTGGTCAACTTCATGTCATTTGTAAATATACATCCTTTCCTGTCATTCAGACCTGCAACACATTGCAAAAAAAGTTGGGACAGTAAAGCATTTACCACTTTGTAATGTAGCCATTCCTTTTCACAACACTTAAAAGATGTTTAGGGACTGAAGACACCAAGTGATGAAGTGTTTCAGGTGTAATTTTGTCCCATTCTTCCTGCAAACAAGTCTTAAGGTGGGCAACAGTATGGGGTCTTCATTGTCGCATTTTACGCTTCAAAATGCGCCACACATTCTCTATTGGAGACAGGTCGGGACTGCAGGCAGGCCAGTCAAGTACCCGTACCCTCTTCCTCCTCAGCCAGGACTTTGTAATGTGTGCAGAATGTGGTTTTGCATTGTCTTGTTGAACTATGCATGGACGTCCCTGGAAAAGATGTCTTCTTGAAGGCAGCATATTGTGCTCCAAAATCTCTATGTACTTTTCAGCATTAATGGTGCCATCACAGAAGTGCAAGTTACCTTTGCCAAGGGCACTGACACAACCCCATACCATGACAGACCCTGGCTTTTGGACTTGTTGCTGGTAACAGTCTGGATGATCCTTTTCTTCTTTGGTCCGGAGCACACGGCGTCCATTCCTCCCAAAAAATACCTGAAATACTGATTCATCTGACCACAGTACACGTTTCCACTGTGTAATGGTCCATCCCAGATGCCTCCGAGCCCAAAGAAGTCGACGGCGCTTCTGGACACTGTTAACATAGGGCTTCCTTTTGGCACAGTACAGTTTTAACTGGCATTTGTGGATGTAACTACGTATTGTGGTACTTGACAAAGGTTTGCCAAAGTAGTCTTGAGCCCATGTGGTGATATCGCTTATAGATGAATGACAATTCTTGATGCAGTGCCGCCTGAGGGATCGGAGATCACGGTTGTTCAGCTTAGGCTTGCGCCCTTGTCTTTTATGCACTGAAATTCCTCCAGATTCCTTGAATCTTTTAATTGTTATGCACTGTTGAAGGTGAAATATCCAAATCTCTTCCTATCTTTCTTTGAGGAACATTGTTTTTAAACATTTCAATAATTTTCTCACGTATTTGTTGGCAAACTGGCGATCCTCGGCCCATCTTTGCTCCTAAAGGACTAGACCTTTCTTGGATGCTGCTTTTGTACCAAATCATAATTACAATCACCTGTTGACATCAACTGTTTCAAATCACATCATTATTTAACCAATTTACCTCATTACTAGCCCTAAATTGCTCCTGTCACAACTTTTTTTGGAATGTGTTGCAGGTCTGAATGACAGGAAAGGATGTATATTTACAAATGACATAAAGTTGACCAGACAAAACATGAAACATATTGTCTGCAATGAAATACAAGTCAAAGTAAATTTAGAAATCACTACTTTCTTTTTTTATTTGCGTTTTCCATACTGTCCCAACTTTTTCTGATTTGGGTTGTAGGTTTAACGTTTAAGTTATATGCTTGAACTGTTTTAGTATATCTATTAGTGCTGTCAAAGTTAACGCGTTAACGCAAATTCATTTTAACGGCATTAATTTTTTAACGCGCGATTAACGCAGCGCGTATTTTCTGTTTGACCCGTGGCCCAACCCGTAGTTGGAGAAATGGAGATGCACACTGTTGCCAACTTAGCAACATTGCAGACCCCTTTAGCGACCTTTTTCCCTTCAAAAAAGCGCCCAAACCTTTCTGAGACTCGCCAGTACTGCGCGAGGTCCTGCGCAAAGATAGGGAAACAAATGTAATAATAAATAATAAATGTACATTTTGCATGTTCAGAAGAAGAGCTGCCCTGTGTGCAAAAATGTAAACAGGTTTGTGTCAGTAAATTGCTCAGTGCAAAGAAAGAGAAGTAATATGAACCTGGTATTTCTTTTTTCATGTGTCTAATAGACATGAACAAGTTCTTTGAAAAACATCTATGACCTTTGAAACATGTCTACTCTTCATGCTTTATGTTGACTATGGTTTCAATAATAATAAACATACACTATATAGCCAAAAGTATTGAGTCGCCCCTTTCTAATGAACAGGTTTGACTACTTTAGTAATTTATATGAGTACAAATCTTAATGTTAAAGCATATAATGATATTCTAGGAAATTGTGTGCTTCTAATATTATAGCAACAGTTTGGACTCTTTTCTATTCTAACATGACAATGTCTCTGTGTATAAGACAAGGTTCAAAAAGAAAATTATTGATTCAGTCAGTGTGGAAGAACTTGACTGGTCTGCATAAAACCAAGTCCTAATCCCAGTTTAACACCTCTGGTGTGACTAAATGCAGACCTTGAGACAAAAACTCATCACCAAACACCAATGAATTGTACATACACTATATAGACAAAAGTATTGGCACCCCCTTCTTTAGAACAGAAAAATGCACTTCCAAATCTGTGGCAACAACGATGGAAACATAATTCATGTATTTAAAAATTGTATTTCATCTCTGTTGCAACAGTTTTGTAAGTGTCTAAAATGACTGAACCCATATGTACAAGTCATTGGTGTTTGGTGATGAGTTTTTGTCTCAAGGTCTGCATTTACAGTCACACCAGAGGTGTTAAACTGGGATTAGGACTTGGTTTTATGCAGACCAGTCAAGTTCTTCCACACTGACTCAATCAATCATTTTCTTTTTCATGTTAGAATAGAAAAGGGTCCTGTCCAAACATTAAGATTTGTACTCATAGAAATTACTAAAGTAGTCAAACCTGTTCATTAGAAGGGGGTGCCCAATACCTTTGGCAATATAGTGTACATTTGCATAAAGCATCCAAATTTGTCCATGCCCATGTTGATTAGAGTATAAAAGTTTTGAAAAGTATTGATTTAAGGTACATTTAGAACAAATAAAAATGTGCGATTAATTGCGAGTTAACTCATGACAATCATGCGATTAATCACGATTATTTTTTTTAATCGATTGACAGCCCTAATATCTATAGATATTATTTTAGGCAAGTCGTGATGATTTGAGAAGGCTAAATTGATCAAACATGGCTATGATCAGCCTGCCGGTCTGCCGCTGGCCGCTTGGTCGTAACTTTAAGAAAGAAAATACTTATTTAACGAACAAAAAATGCTCCAAACTTTTTTCTAAATTAACTTAATAAAAAAAATGAAACGAAATATAATCACTTTGCCATTACATACAAAACTGAAATATTTTAATAGCTGAAACAGTATAATTTGATCTGGGAGAAGGGGGAAAAAAGACGGACTCGGGCTGGTAATTCTGTTAAACTGTTTTACACGTGCCGGGCTAGGGCCTGAGCTCTACCGGAACGTGTATTCCACAAACCAAAAGCCCTTCCTTCTTTTCAGAGAAGATCAGTAATATTAGAAAGGAGATTGCCACATGTTCTAGTAATGCAGAGGTCACACAGATTTGACCGCAATCTCAAAAAGAAGTGACTGTCTGTTTCTGAAGCAATTGAGAGCAAAATTTTGGAAGAAATAGTACAGCATCTTAAATCGTCAACCTGCTATCTTGACACACTTCCCACATCCTTTTTTTAAAAGTGTGCTTAACTGTTTAGAAGCAGATCTCTTAGAACTGGTGAACACCTCACTTCTTTCTGGGACTTTTCCAAACTCCCTGAAAACTGCAGTTGTTAAGCCCCTTCTGAAAAAGCGCAATCTTGATAACAGCATGTTGAGCAACTATAGACCAATATCAAATCTTCCTTTCATAGGTAAGATTAATGAAAATATAGTTTATAATCAGCTGAACAACTACTTAAACTCAAATAGATACCTGGATAATTTTCAATCTGGTTTCCGTGTGCATCACAGCGCAGATACAGCACTCATTAAGATAATAAATGATATTCACTTTAATTCTGATTCTGGCAAAATATCAGTGCTGTTACTACTAGATCTTAGTGCTGCGTTTGACACTGTCGATCATAACATACTTCTAGAGAGACTGGAAAACTGGATCGGGCTTTCTGGGATGGCACTCAAATGGTTCAGGTCATACTTAGAAGGGAGAGGTTATTATGCGAGTATAGGAGAGCATAAGTCTAAGTGGACGTCCATGACATGCGGAGTCCCACAAGGCTCAATACTTGCACCGCTCTTGTTTAGCTTGTATATGCTCCCACTAAGTCAGATAATGAGGAAGAACCAAATTGCCTATCACAGCTATGCTGATGATACCCAGATCTACCTAGACTTATCTCCAAATGACTATAGCCCCATTGACTCCCTCTGCCAATGCATTGATGAAATTAACAGTTGGATGTGCCAAAACTTTCTTCAGTTAAACAAGGAGAAATCTGAAGTCATTGCATTTGGAAACAAAGATGAAATTCTCAAGGTGAATGCATACCTTGACTCTAGGGGTCAAACAACTAAAAAATCAAGTCAGAAATCTTCGGGTGATTCTGGAGACAGACCTTAGTTTTAGTAGTCATGTCAAAGCAGTAACTAAATCCGCATACTATCATCTCAAAAACATTGCAAGAATTAGATGTTTTGTTTTCAGTCAAGACTTAAAGAAACTTGTTCATGCCTTTATCACCAGCAGGGTGGATTATTGTAATGGTCTCCTCACCGGCCTTCCAAAGAAGATCATTAGACAGCTGCAGCTCATCCAGAACGCTGCTGCCAGGATTCTGACTAGAACCAGAAAGCTCTGAGCATATCACACCAATCTGAGCATATCACACCAGTCCTCAGGTCCTTGCACTGGCTTCGTTACATTTAGGATTGATTTTAAAGTACTTTTACTCGTTTATAAGTCACTCAATAGCCTAGGACTAAAATACATTGCAGATATGCTCACTGAATAGCTATTATGCGGCCCGCAGTTGGAACCAGCTTCCAGAAGAAATCAGATGTGCTAAAACATTAGCCACATTTAAATCCAGATTCAAAACTCATCTGCTTAGCTGTGCATTTGTTGAATGAACACTGTGCTACGTCCGATCTGACTGCATTGTATTTTATGTATAATCATTTTCTACTTAACTGTTTTAAATTTAATTTTAAATCAATTTCTATATCATTTTAAAATTCCTTGTTTTTATTATTTTTAATTCCTTGTTTTTATTGCTGTGAATGACTATTTCACTTTCTTTTATTTAAAGCACTTTGAATTACCACTGTGTATGAAATTTGCTATATAAATAAACTTGCCTTGCCTTGCCTATATTACTAATTAAAGGAATCGTTATAATACTTTTTGTATACATTTTAATTCCTTTGTTAACCGTGAACAAGAGGGAGAATGTGAGCATTGTGTGCTCGGGTGCCGTCAAACTAAAAGTCCTGCCTCGAACACATCGGCCAAACAAAAAAACTTATCGGCTGATCCCGATATTTGAAAAATGACAAATATCGGCCAACCACTACTCCGTATACTTGGTTGAAGTTTATGGAATTAACTATTTACTATTTTTTTGTGTTAATGTGTCAGAAATGTGGGATATTCATATAGAATTTTATTATATTATTAATTTTTCCATTATAGCATTTTTTACAATACAGATTGTGTTAAAGCAGCGTTGTGTTAACAGCTCTTTAAATATAGTCAAGTCAAGTCACCTTTATTTATATAGTGCTTTTAACAATACAGATTGTGTCAAAGCACTTAACAAGTTGGAGGATAGAGAGTCAGTAATGTATAATAATAAGAATTAAACACTCAATTTTCAGTTAAGGGCATTTCATTATTGAATTCGGAGATGTCATTGTTTAAATAGTATCTGTGAAATCCAATTGACGATAATCACTAGAAATTAAGTGTCCCCAACTGAGCAAGCCAGAGGCGACAATAGCATAATAAATTCACAAAACTTTTTTTTTTTTTTTTTTGGGTCTCACACGTGCTCTAGTGCTTATTTACCTGTAGTTGTTAATGACTATTGGAAACTTTTTTCTCTTCGAAGCAGAGACCAGGAGACGTTGGGATATCTTTCAAGCAGAAGTTACTCTTTATTGAGAACTCGCTGTGCGTCGCTGCAGTCATCCAAGTCTAAATCTTAAGTGACTTTACAAGGTTATTTATAGGCATTTTTGGAGGAGGGATTCTAGGAGGTGGAGCCAAAATCAAACAAAGCAAGCACATGAGGGACATACTAATTCAATCAACCTAAGGAATCCACGTCTGGGCCAGGAGTTCTTTGAATATACATTGATTCAACATAATCAAATGCATAGACACTAATCCAATCAACCTAACGAATCCACGTCTGGGCCAGGGGGCTCTTTGAATCAACGTCTGGGTTCTTTGAATCTCTGCCAATCAACATGACTTGATTGAGACAAAGCACAGTTCCGGAAGTGGCATTGGAACCTAGATTTATCATTTTATAAATTTGTAATCCCACAATTCCCCCTTTGAGAGTTCTAATAACTCACAAAATACAAATTTAGACACTTAAAATTAATTCTTGTAACTTGTAATCGTTACAGGCACATTGTACATGTTCTGTGTTGCTTATCTGTAATTGCATGCTGACACAGAAACAAAACATGCAATTAGGGTCCGTGAAGTTCTTACGGGTAATAATCGTTTCTGGTTGGAACTGACATTTCCTCATGAGAGGCGGGAGTACAAGTTTCCGAACCATGAAGAATTATCTTCAGTCATCTGGTGTAATTTTGCTGAAAGACCAAGAATGTCTTGTTGGATTTTGTTCAAGTTCTCTGTTGGATCCATTAACCCGGTGCAGCATTCAGGACACTTTGCGTGATGTCCATGATGGTTAATAGTACGAAAATCTTGATCATGTTGATGGATGACTGAAGTTCCCGTATGTGAGTCTCTGCGTTGTGTATTTTTTTCTTTCTTCTTTCTTCTTTCTTTTCTCTTTCTTGTGTGATAGTTGGCTCGGCAATTGGTCTAGTTGTTTTCTAGAGGTTGTGGCTTCATCCGCAGGTGAGGAGGTCGGTGCATATGGATCTCAGGACAGCCATCAAGTGGTATCTGCACAGAGGAAGAAAAAAAACAAAACAAAAGAGAACAACGGCACATAGCAGTATTTGTTGTAGAGTCTGCAAACATTAGGGTTGTATCCTCTGTTCAAATATAGTCTGCTATTGTTGTTCCTTCTTTCCCTATTTCTCAATTCCTGCGACACCTAAAGAACAGTGAGGTAAGGATGGACTAGTGGATGGGGAAGGGCCTATGAGGAAATCTTCACCGCAGGGTTAGCCCCCGAAGCCTGTTGCTTTCGGTTCTTCCCTGGGCTCCTCACTGGTCCGTGTGTCCTATCCTATCCCTGTAGGTGGGGGAACAACTTTACAGTGTGACACATGAGTCCAAGTTTTCCTTCCCTGACACAATACTGCATATCCTGCTCGTCTGTTACCTTCAATAACTTGAGCTGAACCATCAACAAACAACTCCAATTATGCGTTCTCTATGGGAGTTTCGGCTATTTCACTTGTCGCTGCATATGTAAGCGTAACACAATCATGAGTCATTTCGCCTTCATCCTCTAACACAAATTCAGTCATTGCAGACATCATACATGAGGATGGGTTCGTGACTGGTGCACACTGTATAACAATATTCGGGGCTGTGAGAGTTGCTAACCAATTTCCCCAACGGGAGGAGATGACAGAAGTGACTTTTGCTTAATTCATGAGTGCGGACACTGCATGAGGGCATCTTATGTTTACAGTCTGTCTTAACACCATTAGTTTTATTTACAAAGAATCGTTCAGCTTTGTTGTACATTACTGGGGAAATTAAGCACTCACAGCCCTAACAGTTAACACCTGAGCAAACTGCTCCAACAGTTCGGTGAAGTGGGGAGGGGCTGCTTCAGAGTACTAAGTAGACTGAGTAGGAACGGAGTAAAACTATTAATTTCTCCTAATGTCTTTTTGCTTTTCCTACACTCTTTCATCCAGTGTCCAGGTTTAAAACAGTAATGACAACTGCCCTCCTTCTTAGGACATTTAGGTTTCTGTCGGTTCTCTGTGTTGACCTTAAACGATGCTGCTGCAATCTTTACTCTGGCTTTAACATCAGAGTCTCTTTCCCAAGTAGCTAACCTGTCCAAGCTGTTTTGTAAGCTTCCAGTGGACCATGTTAGATCTAAGAAAGGCAAAGCAGATCTGTACTCTGATAAAAGGCCATCAAACCATGTTCGAACTAGTGGTCCTTTATGATCCAGTACCTTCTCTGGGGTGTCAGCTATTCCACTGTATGCTGCAGCTGACTGACAAAACCTTTCAGTGTACTCAGTTACAGTTTAATTCTTCTTCTGCACACAACTAGTGACTTTTGACCAATCTACTTTTGGTCCAACAATGTTCTTTAGAATTTTCAAAACACCTTCTCGTAAATCACCCTTACTGGCATTTCGCAGTTCAGAAGCAACAGCAGATTCAAAACTGTTGAATTCAGATTCAGTTAGAATTTGTGACATCAGCTGTGTGACTTCTGCTAACGACATGTCATAAAGACGCATTTTACTGATCAATGTTCTTCTAAATTCAGAAAAATGTGTGCGTGCTGACGGTAAACTTTGAGATAGTCTCTCTATATCTTTAGGACATAAAGCTTTGGCAACAGTTTGTATTTGCACAACAGAAGAATTGAGAGGAACACTATCAGTTTCCTCAATTCCCTGAGATCTCCTCCTAGCACCACACACATTGACGGAATTTACAGGCACATCAGTTACTGATTGGAAAGCTACATCTGTTTCAAAAAACGCTTGTAAATCAGGGTAAATGTTATCAGGCTGACTAACTTCCACATCAGTTTTTACTGCAGCTTTCTTGCGGTTCAATTTCTTAGTCCAAGTGGATACTCTAGCACGGAGCTCTTTGTTCTGTTCCTCTAACTCTGAGTTACGCTGAGACTGTTGTGTAGCTAGCGCTAGACCAAATTCTCAGTGGCAGCAGATAATGCCTTTCACATTGTTCTTGCGAATACACGCTCCTAGTACCTTTTTACACTCATCTACAGACCAAATCTTTTCTGGATGGATCTCATATTTCTGAGTTAGTTCTTGTCTAACTTTCTCAGTGACTATTATGTTCATTTGCACTCCTAACAGTGATTTGAATTCGCTATCTGACCACAAAGGAGTCGCTAGACCACCTTTTTCAGTTGTGGGGATCAGTCTAGCATTCTTTCTAAACATTTTGTGAGTTTCTTTGTTACCACACAATCAAAACACTAAAACTTCTCTGATCAACAGAGAGTACACTTGTTAACACAGATCAACTAGTGTTAACCTTCCCTGGCAAAGCAGAGGATAACACAAATTACTAGCACTTTACGCTAATCTTCCCTGCATGAACAGAGGATAACCAATTCTTCCCTGCCAAAACAGAGGATAACAAATATTAGCACGTAATGCTAATCTTCCCTGCCTGAACAGAGGATAACCAATTCTTCCCTGCCGAAACAGAGGATAACAAATATTAGCACGTAATGCTAATCTTCCCTGCCTGAACAGAGAATAACCTTCATCTCTAAAAAGACATTTTTAGAGGATAAACTTAGTTAAACCAAACCCTACAGCTGTCTGTTAACTCTTCTCTGACGGCGCAGAGGATAACAAATTTGTACTGGTCTTAAAGGTTCTTTTGGATAGAGTGACACTCACCCAACCCTTGGTTGTACAGAAATATTCAGACTGGAACGAAGTCAGATCTTTGTTGAGCTTGAAGTTTCAATCTGGGTTCAGGTGAGGAGCTCTATCCGGGGCACGGCACCATCTGTTGAGAACTTTTTCCTCGTCGAAGCAGAGACCAGGAGACGTTGGGATATCTTTCAAGCAGAAGTTACTCTTTATTGAGAACTCGCTGTGCATCGCTGCAGTCATCCAAGTCTAAATCTTAAGTGACTTTACAAGGTTATTTATAGGCATTTTTGGAGGAGGGATTCTAGGAGGTGGAGCCAAAATCAAACAAAGCAAGCACATGAGGGACATACTAATTCAATCAACCTAACGAATCCACGTCTGGGCCAGGAGTTCTTTGAATATACATTGATTCAACATAATCAAATGCATAGACACTAATCCAATCAACCTAACGAATCCACGTCTGGGCCAGGGGGCTCTTTGAATCAACGTCTGGGTTCTTTGAATCTCTGCCAATCAACATGACTTGATTGAGACAAAGCACAGTTCCGGAAGTGGCATTGGAACCTAGATTTATCATTTTATAAATTTGTAATCCCACATGACGATGGGTGTCATCAGATTTCTGTTTATGCTTTTATTTTTCATTCTTACGGTTATTTAGAAAGACAACAGAAATACATAAAATGTGTGAACTAGCTCTTATGTGAGAGCAGTGTTACTGAATGAGACTTTTAAACTGATGTGCGCTACACTCTTACTTCTGTGTCAACACTCTTTTAATATAGTGATATAATAATTTGCAGTGCCTCTGATTTCTTGTTGATTTTGGCAAATCTGCTTCTTCCACACAGATATTCAGATGGAATATTCCCATCAGTTTACAAGTGCAGATGAGCATCAAAGCAACAGGAAGAAATCTGTAAAGACTGAGTTTATTAAAGAGGACAGAGAGAGGATGAGAGATCCAGAACCCTGCAGAATCAAACACACTGAAGATACTGAACAACAAACAGGTTGGTGTTTATTGTTCTTTCTTTATTAATAATGCTGATGGTTATAACGCTTCAAGTAGTTTTAGATTTTGTTTGTTGTAATTGGAAAAATCTTTAAAGATCTTCAATAATATACCTAAATCAAATAATAAGGCACACTTTCTATGAATTGGGTACTTTTTTGCAACACAATTATTTATGTTAGATAACGGTGTTGTTGATCAAACATGTTTAAAAGTTTGATTGTGAATGTTAGATTAAAGTTCTTCCAACAGCAACATGTGATTTGTGCCTTTTAAAAATCATAATTTGAAAATCAAGGTACCTCCATTAATGAAAAGTTGCAGGGACTATGTATATATAAAATGTACTAGATGTATTTATAAAATTGCATCAAAGTATCAAAAATGTTGTATACCAATTGTCTACTTTCCACTGTTACGTCAGGGTTCAATTTTATGTCTTTTCACTTTTTTATGAGTTACTGATAAAGGAACCGTTTTTGATTTTATTTCAGAGTTGAAAGAAGAAAATGAGGAGAATGAAGAATTGAGTGAAGTTGAGGAGAAAAACCACTTCAAAACTGGAGAAAAACTTTTGAATTGTTGTCAAAGCAAACAGATAATATTAAGGAAAACAAGAGCCAAGGAATCTTTCACCTGCACTCAGTGTGGAAAGAGACTGAAATGCAGATATAGTCTTGATGTTCACATGAGAGTTCATACTGGAGAAAAACCTTACAAGTGTTCACACTGTGACAAGAGATTCAGTCGGTCAGAAATCCTGAAAAGACATGAGAGGATTCACAGTGGAGAGAAACCTTACAAGTGTTCACACTGTGACAAGAGATTCAGTCAGTCAGGAGCCCTGAAAAGACATGAGAGGATTCACAGTGGAGAGAAACCTTATAAGTGTTCACACTGTGACAAGAGATTCAGTGTCTCATCACATCTGAAAACACATGAGAGGATCCACACTGGAGAAAAACCTTACAAGTGTTCACATTGTGACAAAAGATTCAGTGTGTCAGAAATCCTGAAAACACATGAGAGGATTCACACTGGAGAGAAACCTTACAAGTGTTCACACTGTGACAAAAGATTCAGTCGGTCAGGAGCCCTGAAAACACATGAGATTGTTCACACTGGAGAGAAACCTTACAAGTGTTCACATGGTGACAAGAGATTCAGTGTCTTATCACATCTGAAAACACATGAGATTGTTCACACTGGAGAGAAACCTTACAAGTGTTCACACTGTGACAAGAGATTCAGTCAGTCATCAACTCTGAAAAGACATGAAAGGATCCACACTAGAGAGAAACTGTACACATGTGATCAATGCGGCAAAACATTTTTGTGGGCTTCAAACCTAAAGCAGCACCTGAGAGTTCATACAAAGGAGAAGCCACATTCATGTCATTTGTGTGGAAAGAGTTTTTCATTGCTGCAAAGTTTGAAAGAACATCAGAAAATACACACTGGTGTGAGAGAGTACATGTGCTTTGAGTGTGAGAAGACTTTTACTACAGTGAGCTGTTTAAAACTGCATGAGAGGATTCACACTGGAGAGAAACCTTACAAGTGTTCACACTGCGACAAGAGATTCAGTGATTCAGGAAATATGAAAACACATGAGAGGATCCACACTGGAGAAAAACCTTATATGTGTTCATACTGCGACAAGAGATTCAGTCAGTCAGGAGCTCTGAAAACACATGAGAGGATCCACACTGGAGAGAAACCGTATCACTGCACTGCATGTGGGAAATGTTTCAATAATTCATCTGCTCTAAACAGACATACAAAAAACAATCACAGTAAGTAGATCATCTTCAGCTCTTTCAGATCTGATGCAGCGTCCTCTCTAAATGTGACACAATAATGCATCAAGCAATATAATATCATCTGGATAAATCTGTCATAACAAGCGACATGACAAAGAAACATTATCTAAAGTTTTCAAAGTTCATCTTCGAGATTCAGATCAACTCAAAGATGGAGTTCCTCCTCAAAGATAATGTCAAAAAGTTTAATTCTTGTATGCCATTTTATTTCGTGATAGACCGTGTGGTGTCTTTATGAGTTTCATATGTTCAATTGTAACCATTCCAGCTGGCAGTTATTAAGCCTCTTATTAAGAAGCCACAACTAGATCCTAGTGATCTGGCAAATTACAGACCCATCTCAAATCTTCCGTTTATGTCTAAAATTTTAGAAAAAGTTGTGTCTGCTCAATTGTGCTCATTCTTGCAAAAAAATGATCTCTGTGAAGAATTTCAGTCAGGTTTCAAGCCCCGCCATAGCACAGAAACTGCACTTGTTAAAATTACAAATGACTTGCTTCTTGCATCAGACAAAGGCTGCATCTCATTGCTAGTTTTACTTGATCTTAGTGCTGCGTTCGACACTATAGATCATGAAATACTCGTAGATCGATTACAAAACTATACAGGTATTCAAGGGCAGGCTTTAAGATGGTTTAGATCCTACCTGTCCGATCGCTACCACTTTGTTTATTTAAACGGGGAGTCATCTCAATTATCACCAGTAAAGTATGGAGTACCACAAGGATCTGTTCTAGGTCCTCTGCTGTTTTCAATATACATGCTGCCCCTTGGTAATATTATTAGAAAATACGGGATTAGTTTCCATTGCTATGCTGATGATACTCAACTATATATCTCAACAAGACCAGACGAAACTTCTAAAATATCTAAGTTAACTGAGTGTGTTAAAAATGTAAAAGATTGGATGACCAATAATTTTCTCCTATTAAATTCAGATAAGACAGAGATATTACTTATTGGACCAAATAACAGTACACAGAATCTCTTGGATTACAATTTGCAACTAGACGGATGTCCTGTTACTTCCTCTACAGTCAAAAATCTGGGTGTTATATTAGACAGCAACTTGTCTTTTGAAAAACATATTTCCAATGTTACAAAAACAGCATTCTTCCATCTTAGAAACATTGCCAAGCTAAGGAACATGTTACCTGTTTCTGATGCAGAAAAGCTAGTTCACGCATTCATGACCTCTAGACTGGACTATTGTAATGCACTGCTAGGTGGTTGTCCTGCATCTTCAATAAACAAGCTACAAGTAGTCCAAAATGCAGCAGCTAGAGTCCTTACCAGGTCAAGAAAATATGATCATATTACCCCAATTTTACAGTCTCTGCACTGGCTACCTATTAAGTACCGTATCAGTTACAAAATATTATTACTTACCTATAAGGCCCTAAATGGTTTAGCTCCTGCGTACCTAACTAGTCTTCTATCTCGCTACAATCCATCACGCTCCCAAAGGTCGCAAAACTCTGGACTCTTGGTAGTACCTAGAATAGCAAAGTCCACTAAAGGAGGTAGAGCTTTTTCATATTTGGCTCCCAAACTCTGGAATAGCCTTTCTGATAACGTTCGGGGTTCAGACACACTCTCTCTGTTTAAATCTAGATTAAAGACACATCTCTTTAGCCAAGCATTCATATAATGCATTCATATAATGTATCTCATAATCTTGTAGTGCAGTTATATCTGATCAAAACGCACATTATTATTCTTTAGCTTGGGTTGAACAAATAATTTTGCTTGAATGGAACAACAGCTACGCTAATTATGTCTCTTTGTTTATCTGTTTATGCCACGGGATTTACATCCCGTGGTAACTAGGAGTTACACAAGCTTCAGTCTGGATCCAGCCCTTAAATGATCTGAGATGACCAAACACCTGAGAAGAGATGATGCCGACCCCCGGAGGACCTCAGAGGATGCCAACCTCTGATCCCCCAACAACATGTAGAATTAACAAATTTTGCCATAAGTTAATATATTAAGCTTCTACAATGTATAAATATATTGTAGAAACTTAATTTCCTGTAAAGCGCTTTGCAACGATTGTATCGTAAAAGGCGCTATACAAATAAACTTGAATTGAATTGAATTGAATTGTCTTATAATGCATATAAGTCACTTGTAGTTTGCTTACACTCTTATGAAGGAAAGTAATAGTTTTTACAAACTGTTCTTGTTCAGGAAGATGAAGAAGAGACAGTAACACTTTTAAGAAAGACTGAGATTTGTTTTAATTTTTGTTCTTCACTGTTGTTTTTAAAATGACTAGTTATTCTTCCACTTATGATGTATTTAGGAAACGCAGATGCAAGATATAATGTCATGTAGCTTTGCAATTGATCCTTCTTTGCTTTGCTTTGCCTCTTTGTACCTGGCATTAAACTGGCTAAATTATGAAAGACTATAGATAGAATTTTAAGGTGTCATTCAGCAGATATAATAGGATAATCTATTATTGGGTATTGACTATGAGGAAGATAGTGAATTTTTTTACTAAAAGATTAGAAAATATTATTACTGATTATACCTGTAAATTTAATCATAGAAAAAAAAATAATATGGTTCCATGGATAAATGTAGACATTCTGAATTTGAAGAAAGAAAGGGATCAATCATCCTTTGAAAACCTCACTTAAAACTAAATTAAATTGAGTAGTGATAGATATCGATTTACTATGTTAAGGATAGAAATTATGAAAAGCTAAAGCAGATTTTTTACTCACTATGGCAATCCTAGAATCATTTGGAATCAGTTAAAAAAAATGAAGAGGACAACAAAAATGAAGATAAGAACATTCTAGAACTTAAAGTAAAGGGAAAACTAATAAACAATCCAGCTGAAGTTGTAAAGATTTTTAATCATCATTTTGTTGATTCCGTAGAAACTATTACTCATTGTTTTCTGCCTGTGTATACCAATGTCTGTCCAGTTACCACAGCGGAGTCTGTTTTTAGAATAAGGCCTGTTAGTGATTCTGATGTTATGAGAACAATTAGAGCTCTTAAATCATCTAGAGCAAAAGATAAATATGGCATGGATGTTGTTATGCTCAAAGAGTCTAGTTTAACCCTAATTAAACCTATTACTAAAGTTATTAATCTTTCAATTTCCCAGGGAAAAGTCCCAAGTGTTTCCCAAGTTTCAATAGACTACTATTGTAAAAATAGTTTACTGACTACTGATTGTATTGTGTAATTATTACATTTTCTAGAACGTATTTTTAATTAAATTTTCTTTAGGGTGACTTGTAACATCTTGTCCAGGGCCTACGGATGAAAAATAGCCTTTGGCTAATTCTGGTACATTTACAGGAATATTTTATTAATGTACAATGTCCCTATCAAACTAAATAAATATATATATATTTTTTTTTTAAAAAGTAGCTTATCAGTGGTGACTGTCAAGTTGATGTAGATATGCAGAAATGTATGGTAAAAATCTGTTAAACCTGTTAACCTGCACCCCCCATATTGGGAATGACAGCTGAAAATGACTAACTAACTTAAAATGGTAACAGCTCCTGACTTCAGTGTGCCACACACACAATTGTGGTGTCTTTGGAAAGAAGACCCTTTGGCCTTTACTATCCATCATCCAGAGTTGATAATGCTCAAAAATATAAAAAGTTATAGACACTGAAGTGCTTTGATAAAAATTGTACCACACTGATTTTTTTTTTATTTCATATGAAAATACATGAAATCAGTCCTGGATAAATCCAGAAAAGTAATGGGTTGAAAGTCACATGTCTCATGAGTTTATATTTCAAATCTGAAGAAGATACCATGAAAAATGAGATTCCTGCAGACATTTTTGTAGTCCCCCCCCTGTTTGAGGAAAAATATTTACCAAATTATTGAAGGGTTCTACTACAAACTATTAAGTATTTATACATGCCACTGCAGTTTTTAAATTATAAAACAGTAGACAGAATCTTAGAAATCGTATAAGTGATTTATTTTTTAGCACTAGAAAAATACAATAATAATAATTTTTGAGTGATGAAAAAAAAAACAATAATAATAAAAAAAAAATAACTTAATTACATACTGATTTCCTGACAAACAGATGCTCTCCTGCTCATACATTAGTAATCACATGCTGAAGATCATTCATACAGATGCTAATCATACTGATGGCTGCCCAATATAGTCAATATTCACATTATAATGGCCTTTTATATAGACTGCATTCACACTGATATCTGTGAACAGTCAGTAATTACATGCTGATTATCAGCCATAGAGATGTTAATCACACAGATACAGGCACATTACCAACAAAACACGCAAACATATATGAAAACTGTTGAAGAATAAAAAAAAAGAAAGTTATTTGTGCTAAAGAGATCGCTAAGTTACGCCCCATCAGATGACAGGTGCGTCACAGCGTGCGTCACGCGCCGTCGCGAGGGAGCGCCAGAATTCAAATAATCAATCTTCTGTGTATCTTTGACTTTTTTTTTTGGATGATTTCATTCTGTTTGGGACATTGCCTGCTACAAAATCATGCTGTTTTTTAACCACCAAGATGCTGTTTTTGAGCGTAATTTGTTCCATAACGGACACAAACAATAATTCTCCCTCAAGAGATGAGACGTAAACAAGGGTTTAACGATCTAAATTACAGCGTTGTTGTTTCTTTGGACTAAAAGTGCTCGATGGAATGTTGTTCACTGGACTCTTATCTTTCAAACTAAACCAGGATTTACAGCAGTGGATACATTTGAGAGTCGTTATCAGGATGAAAATGGTATGTACTGCAGTTTTTTTTATACATGTTTTGATGTGTACTGCTTACACAAATTTAGCAAATACATTCCGTATAACCTTTCTATCGAAAAACAGCGATCTGTCGTCGATGCTAGAGGCTTAGACCTTCAAAATGATATATAGTTTGTCAAGATTCATTTTGTCCTGTTTTACTTTATCTGTTTGAAAACAATGACGTGTGCAAACAAAGAGCTTTGAGAGCGCTGGCGTCCTGGTGCATGTTTTTAATTGATTAAATGTTGCAATCAAACTTAAGGCAAAATTTGGTAGTTATGTTGTTTGAGGATTGGCATCATCTCTTCTCCGGTGTTCTGGATTCAGAATGAAGCTTGTGAAATTGCTAGTTACCACGACATGCAAATCCCGATGTAGCGTGATAGAAGACTAGTTGGGTACGCAGGAGCTAAACCATTAAGGGACTTTTAAGCAAGTAGTCATATTTTGTAACTGAAACTTAGCTTAATAGTTAGCCAGTGCAGAGAATTTGGGGTTGAATGATCATATTTTCTTGACCTGGTAAGGACTCTAGCCGCTGTATTTTGGAATACCTGTATATTGTTCCGTAATTTGGCAATCGTTCTAAGATGGAAGAATGCTGTTTTTGTAGCATGTAACATTTTGTAACATATGATTTTCAAAAGACAAGTTGCTGTCTAATATAACACCCAGATTTTTTATTCAAATTGTAATCTACAAGATTCTGTGTACTGTTTTGGTCCAATAATTAGTATCTCTGTCTTATCTGAATGTAATGGGAGAAAATTATTGGTCATCCAATCTTTAAAATTTTTAACACACGCTGTTAGCTTAGATAATTTAGAAGTTTCATCTGGTCTTGTTGAAATGTTTAGTTGAGTATCATCAGCATAATAATGGAAACTAATCCTGTATTTTCTAACAATATTACCAAGGGGCAGCATGTATATTAAAAAATAGCAGAGGACCTAGGACAGATACTTGTGGCACTCCATACTTTACTGGCTTTATATGAGATGATTCCCCATTTAAATAGACAAAGTGGTAGCGATCAGACCGGTAGGATCTAAACCATCTTAAAGCCTGACATTGAATACCCATATAGTTTTGCATTCAATCTATGAGTATGTCATGATCTATAGTGTTGAACGCAGCACTAAGCTCAAGTAAAACTAGCAATGAGATGCAGCCTTGGGCTGACGCAAGGAGCAAGTCATTTGTAATTTTAACAAGTGCAGTTCCTGTGTTATGGTGGGGCCTGAAACCTGACTGAAACTCTTCATAGGGATCTTCTTTTTTTTTTCAAGGAGCACAATTAAGCAGACAACTTTTTCTAAAATTTTAGACATAAACGGAATATTTGAAATGGGTCTCTAATTTGCCAGTTCACTAGGATCTAGTTGTGGTTTCTTAATAAGAGGCGTAATAACTGCCAGCTTGAATGTGAAAGATGCATTTACAGGTGCATCTCAATAAATTAGAATGTCGTGAAAAAGTTCATTTTTTCTTGTAACTTATTTAAAAAAGTGAAACTTTCATATATTTTAGATTCATTACATGCAAAGTAAAACATTTCAAAAGTTTTTTTTGTTTTAATTTTGATGATTAAAGCTTACAGCTCATGAAAGTCGAAAATCAATATTAATTGGTGGGTTTTTGTTAAATGTGAGCCTAAATCATCACAATTAAAAGAACCAAAGACTTAAACTACTTCAGTCTGTGTGCATTGAATTTATTTAATACACGAGTTTCACAATTTGAGTTGAATTACTGAAATAAATGAACTTTTCCACGACATTCTAATTTATTGAGATGCACCTGTACATTGTGACTGTGTCCCAGATGCAATCAACAGGAACTGTCTGTAAAGATGTGAACCAAGTTATCCACACATTTAGAATAACAAAATAACAGTACTCCTCGGGAACTTATTGCAGATTGCAGGGTCTCCAGCGGGAGGTCCTGACAGTATCTGTTGTTTCTAGCCGTCTGTCTTTAGGTATAAAGTTCTGTCTCACAGACCGAACCCTGGGAAAAGCTTTGGAGAATTTTGGAAGAAGCTAGGACCCTTAGAAGGGTTAAGATTGTTTGAAGGATGACCTGCTAACATCGCTGCTGAAGATCTGCTACCTTCAATAAATTCTTCTCCCCACAAGAACTTTGGTCAAGCTTACTTATTTTATGTATTAAAGAAATCTAGTACATTGGCAAGCCACCCAAACTACTGCTCAGCCAAATACAGCAAAATCTAACAATGGTTTGAATACTTTCCAGATGCACTGTAGCTTGTGGTGCTTGGGGACTGGGCCGCTCACGCACTCCTCCCTTCTCTCTGGGCTGTCAGGACGACGGCTTGGCAGCTGACAGGAGTCACAGAGCGGGCTTCTTCGCTGGCCATGGCGCCTCTTCCCGTGTCCCCACACTTTCCTCCGCACATCCAGCTCCTGGCGAGGAACCCTGGTCTCCCTCAGCTGTGATAAGCCGGGCACCAAAGAAGACCTGGATCTCATGGTCTGCTGCTGGAAAGCCTCCACAAAGCGCTCCATGATGGACTCCACGGCATCACCAAAGATGCTGGAAGGAGTTACTGTGGCATTAGGCAGAACTTTACGGTCTGTGTCCTTGAGGTCAGCTAGGTTCAATCATAGGTGCCTCTGTAGGACGACCAAAAGGCTATTAGCTTTGCCGATCGTCTGAGCGGCGTGCTTCGTGGCCATCAGAGCGAAGTCTGTCGCGTCGTGCAGATCATCAACTGCATCTGGACTGAGGGCTCTGCCCTCCACCTTCTGCAGGAGCTTCACCTGGGACACCTGAGCACCACCATGGCATGCAGTGCAGAAGCCGCCTCACCATCCGATGCACATGCTTTGTTAGAGAGGTGGCGGTGACCCTGCATGGCTCGGAGGGGAGGCTGATGTCCGAGCCCAGGGTCTTGGCCAATGTAGGACACAGGTGTTTGCTGACGGTTTCCTTGATGGGGGAGTACACACCACGAGCCTCCACCCCATCCACGCGTGTGAAAATGGCCTGTGTGTTGGAATGGACGTGTGCTGATTGGGGCTTAGACCGCTCCTTCATGAGCTGCTCATGGACATCGGTAAGAAGGGGACAGACACCCTCGAATCAGCTTGCTGACGAGTCAATCTAAAATACCAGGAGTTGAGCTTATTCTTGGCAGGCTAAGCTTGAGCTCCTGGATAGCTGTGGTCATGACCCTCACCAGCTCCTTCTGGAGGTCTGGGGGCCCCTCGCTGGCTGGACAATCATGCTCCATTTCCACCCAATCCTCTTTCTCCGAGGCCGAGATGGACATCGAGTCTTCTTCCTCCCGGCCGAACAACAAGTGGAAGCCGTCCTCAGGAAAGGTGACTGGGGAATGGAATGAGGGGAGGGCCTCACCAGCAGCCTCTCCCCAATGAGCCAAGTTGCGGCAATGCAGTTCTCGTGCTGATCTGGTGGTTCAATGGGTCCCGTGCAGGTCTTACAAAATGAAGCCATTCTTCAGGTTGTTCAGAAGTAAAACAAGCAGGTGAAGGAGAAGATTCTGATGCAATTGATGTGTGCATTGCATTTTATACTGCCTCTCGAGCTAGTCAATATTTGCATACGCATTGGTCTCAAACTCAATTCCTGGAGGGCCACAGCTCTGCAGAGTTTAGCTCCAACTCACACCTGTTTGGAAGTTTCTAGTAATCCTGAAGACACTGATTAGCTGGATCAGGTTTGTTTGATTAGGGTTGGACCTAAACTGTGCAGAGCTGTGGCCCTCCAGGAATTGAGTTTGAGACCAATGCGATACACACTTTGTGACAATTAGCCAGTCAATTGGACTAGCGTGAGCAATAGGACTTCAGGAAAGGTTGGAAGGGAAAGAGTTTCCTGTAAGACCTGTGTGGAGGAAAGAACACACACACACACACTAAGTGCAACCACAAAATTCCTCAGGCTTAAAGAAACTTTCGTCTCTATCTGCAAGTCATAAAATTGACAGAGGAAGAGCACCTCACCCAACTGGCTGGCCAATTTCCTGCCATGCCTTTGGGTTATCATCATAAAGAAACCTCTAAAAATAGGAGAGCTTTGAGGTAAACATTTGGCAATGGTCAAAACGACAAACTTTATGGATCCTCTGATCGTTAATGCATAATTCAATGATTTTTATCAACCAGAAAAGACGTTTTACGACAGGCGTCCAAGCTAAGAAAGACCAGATCCCCACAAACGTGACATTCTCATGACCCGGACAGTGACTTTCCTGACCTCCCGTTTCTCCCACATTCCACAGCTTGTTTCTGTGTATTGCCTTTGCTAAAAGGACTCAAAGACTTTTATAAAGTGTTCCAAAAAGACAATTGATAGTAATCACTACTGCTTTTTCAAGCTAAATATATCAAAAGCAATATATACAATATATTTTACAAAATATATCAATGTGTATTTTATGTCATTTATAAGCTTGCTGTGTCATTGTAATCAATGGTATGTTTTTATAATCTTTTGAGGTATAATTTTCTCCTGTAAAGTGAGTACTACACTTATAGCATCATATGCACGATGTGTTGTTTTAATCTTTAAATAGAACCTTTTTTTCTTTGGTTAGTTTTAGCATGAAAGCTATTAATGTATGTCGAATACCTTATATTTGGTTTCATATTAACGGTCAGGACAAATGCAAGAATTTGGTGTGCATGGGAAGTTAATATTGAGTATAATAATGTGTGATTAGAACGTGTTAAAAGATATTTTCTTCATGTGACAAAATAACTAAGCAGATAAATTTATTGCATGGAAAATGAGCCGTGTAGGTGGAGCTCCGCCCTTCAAGACCTATTTCATTGGAAGAGCATTTAGTGGGAGGGACCGAATTCTCCGTCTAAAACTGACTCCCAGCTGCTCTCTCTCTCTCTCTGCTCTGCTTGGAAATCGCGCGCTTCTTTGAAACTGGGGCTACTCCAAAAAGCTCGCAGCCATAACATCTGGCCGAGTCTCGAACACTGAGCCAACACTTCGTCAAATCTCTGAAGAAACTCTTGAAAGTCTGAAGCTACGCGAAAGGAACTTCAAGCATCGAACAACCCCAGAGCAACCAGTCAAACCAACAGAGGGGCATCCCCAAGAGTGACGTCACGCAACGACACGACACGCGGGGTTTCCAACATCCGGGAAACGAAAGACAGATCAGCGTCATTTCAACTTAAAAGCAAGTAATCAAACAACCTTTATTCTGCTGAATCGTGGGGTATCTATCTCTAAAGTAAAATTAAGAGAGTTCTCCATTTGATGATCGACACGAGTAAAATCGTGTGGAAATAGAACAGTGCTAGATTGTAATCATTCTCAATTAAATTCATTGCCTGTGCGTGTGTGTATGTATGTATGTATTTTGTTTTATGTTATTTAGCTTAGTTCATGTATTGTAGTAAGATAGCAAATAAACTCTTGTTTGATTTATAGAGAAGTGTTCTGTGTGTAATATTCAAATCAAACTCTGCTCAGATCAAGTTACCTATATGCTCATAACTGTCATACGGTTATTTAAATAATTCTGTATTATTATATCGTGGCCACGAGAATAAACAGAATTTATCAGATATACTGAAATCTAACAACTCGCTGGACTATAATGTTAAATAAGGTATATGTTGGACGTTTGATTAATACCAATTGATCATATCAATATCAAATCGTAAGATTCCCTAAAGCTAAAATAAAGCTTAAACAAAAGAGCTAAATTAAACAATGTAAAAAAGACTAAATTCTTTACATTCCATAGCAGAGAGAAAGCTCCGTGATGTCGAGTGGAGCTCGAGAGGGAACCAGTATCTTACCAGCAAAATTTAGATGGATGACGATTGTAATTAAGGTAAAGACGGTTACAGTAACACAAAGCAATCGTACAATATTAGACGTGCAAGTCTGTTAATAATGTGTAAACAAACAGACCGTGTATGTGTGCTCTTTGATAGCTTTTTTACATGAGCACATTTCAGTATGGTCACATGTCTGGCAAATGATTTATAATGGACACTTGCTGAAGGAATATTTTCAGTGGTGTTTATATACACGGGCCTCAACACTCACTCTGACAGAAGAACTGTTCACTGGTGATGTTGAGCTGCCTTCGGATCACCACATTCGACAAATTCAGAAAGTTTTTATTTACTTGTTAAATTTGTGTTCTGCTCTGTCTAATAATTCTGAAAGGATGGTTAAGGCTGTATAGTGGTCTGTTGGCATCTCCGTGTGGTCCTGTTTGGTATTGCAGCTTGACTTGTAGTTATTTATAAATGTACAGAAATTAAACATTTATTTTTTTTCCTCACAGTTTTTGTTAATTTAATTTATATTGAAAAAGCTCGTAGAAAATATAGTTTTGTGGGAATCATCCTCAATCTTTAACTTGGTGAAACAATTATCTTTATTTAAAATGTTTCAAGTCTTAATACTTTTACTTTTGTTATACTGGGATAAATCATACCGGGGATGTATGCTAAAATTGTTGGATGTGGCACCCCACCTAGACAAATGTCCACCAGCCGTCACTGGTAACAAATATGCACATTCCACCATTGCTTTTCTTACCATTATTTATAATTGTACTTTATAATTTACATTTCATTATTTAACTACTTATTTATTATTTATTTACTAACTTTATTTCAGTATGGTGACATATTTACAACTGAAACTGAATATTAAGTAGAGGGTAGGGTTTTATTTTTGCGCTCCTCCTCTCATTTCTCACTCGCAGCAAACTAATGGTAGGAGGGGTGTGGTTAAGCAAATTCTGGCCACTGACATCATCGGAGCAGATCATCAGAGCCATTACGGAGCAGAAGCAAATGATCAATTTTGATTAAAGATTACCAAGACAAACATTTTTTTCAAAGGATTAACTTGCATGGATTAATTATTTACCTTAAGACTAACAATATGCACTAACAGAATAAATATTGTACATTTTGGTTTCATGCTGACTTTAATATTTGTGTATTTTCATTCTTCTTTTGGGTTTTATCCAGTGTTAAAATTTTACCTGAAGAAATTCTGATGTTCCTGTCTGACTTGTTTAAACACCCTCACATGATCATAAACTCATCATACAGCTCTTACCAGGAAAATACCAGGGCTGGATTGGCTAATCAGGAGCTGTGTTCCAGTCCATTTTTTATGCCCTTTACTCGCAAATTTCCCTCTGTCTCGTTTCCTCGGATGTACATCATTGATCACGTTGCATGAGTGCCCAATACTGGCAGAAGAACCCTTGCAATGGGCTGAACTGGAACGTCCTAAGCCCTTGATCACTTAGAATCAGCTATGGAGTTGGTTCATTGTTTACATGTAAATGTATTTTTCATCTGCCTTTAAACTTCCCCGAAAACATTTTTGTTAGTAGTTTTTCATAAATATTAATGAATTAAAATAAAATATTTTTTTTGGCATTGTTTTTAATTGTATAGTCAATGCTAGTTGGATTGTATTTATGCTTTGTCTAAAACTTTTGAACAACATGTTAAGAGGTTAATGTTTTACATTTTAAAGGCAGAAACATGACATTGTAACTTTTCTTCTCCCGAGGAAGACAACAAAAAGATGGATTCCAGTCAAATTGACAGACATTATCACTTTCAATCTGTTGAATTGGTCCTGTTTTTGAACATCTACTCAATTTAAAAAAGAAAAAGAAAATTTGCCACTTTTCACACTTGGGTGCATGCAGTAAGATTAACATGGTAGCTCTTTTTTTTGCCTTTCACTATGGAATATTCCAGTTTCAGTAAATTACTTTCACAATTGTTTGGCTTGTAATGAAGTTTAAAAAATTCTGTTTCTCTTTCTTTCCCTTTTTGGCAAAGGATCAGCTGAACAAACACACCTGGAGCAGTGGGCAGCGCCTGGGGAGCAGTTGTTGGTTGGGTGCCTTGCTCAAGGGTCTCACCTTTGGGTTTGTTATACTTGTATACTGGCATAAAGGCCAATCAATATATAATTACATCTTATTTGGTTAGATGTAGTTAGAAGCTTCAGATCCTTTCTCCCGGTGTCCTTCCTTGCTCAGTCAAGTCCGGACCACTTGGAGCTCGAAAAAGGTTTTATTCAGGTTCAGATAACTGGTTACTAATAATTAATCACTTGAGGCTTGTTTAAAAAGTTTAACGAATCACCAATACAATGGATTCGTTTTATTAAAAACAATAACTCATAAGCAAATAACAAAAATAACAGTGAGCCGTCTTCACCACGAAGTGTCGGCACTGACAAAATTTCTAAAAAAAAAACTTTTTGTAGTCTTGGATATCATTTGCATCAAAAACCTCCCAGCATTCTTCCTCCTCATGTATGTCTCTGCCCCTGCCTTCTCTCATGCATGCAGGAAGCGCGACCTTTGTCACAGAAGCTACACAAGACAGTGTCAAAAGTTCAAATGGAAAAATTGCAGCACCTTCTAAATATCAAGCATGTCTACTTCTACTTTAACATATATAAAAAATAGTAACACCTTTCCAAAAGCGTAAGCGAGGCATATGCGTATATGTCAAAACCACAATATGATATCCTTACACAGGTGTGATAAAAACACTACGAAATGGTTGGCTAGAAGTTCCATTCTGCACGCATGTTGCAAAATGCATCTCCTTGCTCTTAACCGGGTTTTACAAAAATAAGCGAGGCATCTATATAGCAGTTAAAAACCACAAAGCAATCAACACTTGTAATCTCAAAATAGGATGCATCTTTTTACAGCATCTAACATTTCATACTCTTGGAACAGGATTCCGAATTTCCATTGCCCCTAATTCATTTGTTAATGTCTGTAATTCAGCCATAAAATGATGCAATTCAATCATTTCTTTCATCAATTTCATTATTTTCTTATTCGTCACTTCCTGCTTCCTTTGTAGACGCACCATCACTCTCAGTTTGAAGAGGATTTTTTGATTCTCCATTTCCCTTCTGAGCCCGCCTGCTCCGTTCCTCCTACTCCTGTTTCTTCACCTTCCGGCTCCAGTTCCGCTGTAATCCTTGCATAATAAAATCGTCAAAATCAATCTCTATTTTGTCTGGTCGTTTGTTACTGTTCCCAATTGAGGATTGATCAGGAAATTGCATATTAGTTAGGTCAATTTGTCCTACAGGTTACAAGTCCGACACTCTAACCATTGTATTGTGGTTGGTCTTGTGGAGTATGCAGTAACAAGTGGATTTCCCCAGTGTGGGATTAATAAAGTCTATCATATGATATGATATCATATCATGAACACACACCTGGAGCAGTGGGCGGCACCTGGGGAGCAGTTAGGGGTTCGGTGTCTTGCTCAAGGGTCTCACCTTTGGGTTTACAAGTCCGACTCTCTAACCATTAGGCCACGACTGCTCCACAGGCTGCTGTCACTTTAAGAACTAACGCATGGATCCAAAATTCTGACACACCAGATTTTCTCCAATATATCGCTTTACCTCTCGTATATATCTTGTATATATCAATATATCTTGTTTTCATAATCCTTGGAAGTCAAACTCTTAATTTTATTTTCAAGTATTCGCACAGCCCTAAAGTGCAAGAATTTAATCTGGTGGGAAAGGGGCCAAAATGACTCTTTTGATGTTGAAGGTTGCAGACCCCTGCCCTCGGGGGTCACGCTGTATGGATCTTGGGTGTTTGCAGGCCTGGAGAGTGTCACGTAAATTTGCCTTTTCCTGTTTCCGGGCTTCTACTATGGATTTATGCATAGTGTCTATGAGGTAGCACTTAACCGTATGTTGCTTAAATGACTCTTCGGTTCGTCGAGACAAAGGCGTTCTCTTTTTCCTTGATTGGATTAGCTATTATGATGTTGAGAGGAACTAATCCAGACAATGAGGGTGTTGTCAGTTTTACCACCTCGTGATGGCTGTGTGGGGAATCTTTAGATCCTGTTTTGGGAATGTGTTTATTCTGCAGCTTTTTGGTGGGTCTGTTCTGCAGAGGCCTTACACAATGAAGAACAGAATAAAAAATAAATCTCATTCTCTCTTAAAAGTGTTACTGTCTCTTCTTCATCTTCCTGAACAAGAACAGTTTGTAAAAACTTCTGCTTTCCTTCATGAAAGAGTAAGCAAACTACAAGTGACACATATGCATTATAAGACAATTGAACATATGAAACTCATAAGAAAGCACAATAATGTTGTTTATATCATGAAGCAACATGATATACAAGAATAAAACTTTGACTTTGTTCTTTGGGGAGGAACTCCATCTTTGAGTTGAATCTCAGTTGAATCTGCTGGTTTTGAAGATGAACTTTATTCACTGTGAAAACTATAGATAATGTTTCTTTGTCATATTGCTTATTATGACAGATTTATCCAGATTATATTCTATTGCTTGATTCATTTTTGTGTCACATTTGGAGAGGAAGCAGCATCAGACCTGAAAGATCTGAAGATGATCTACTTACTGTGAATGTTTCTTGTATGACTGTGTAGAGCAGAAGAATCACTGAAACGCTTCCCACATGCAGTGCAGTGATACGGTTTCTCTCCAGTGTGAATCCTCTCATGCTGTTTTAAATGGCTCAAAAATGTTTTGCTACATTGATCACGTGTACAGTTTCCCTCTAGTGTGGATGTTCATGTGTTTCTTAAGGTTTGATGATTGTGAGAAACTCTTCCCGCACTGATCACAAGTGTGTGGTTTCTCTCCAGTGTGAATCCTCTCATGTGTTTTCAGATTTGATGACACACTGAATCTCTTGTCACAGTGTGGACACTTATAAGGTTTCTCTCCAGTGTGGATCCTCTCATGTGTTTTCAGACTTGATGACCGACTGAATCTCTTGTCACAGTGTGAACACTTGTAAGGTTTCTCTCCAGTGTGAGTCCTCTCATGCTGTTTTAAACAGCTCGCTGTAGTAAAAGTCTTCTCACACTCAAAGCACATGTACTCTCTCACACCAGTGTGTATTTTCTGATGTACTTTTAAATTTTGTAGGTGTGAAAAACTCTTTCCACACAAATAACATGAATGTGGCTTCTCCTTTGTATGAACTCCCAGATGTTTTTTCAGTTCTAAAGCTCTCAAAAATGTTTTCCCGCATTGATCACAAGTGAACGGTTTCTCTCCTGTGTGGATGTTCATGTGATCCTTAAGGTTTGATGATTGTGAAAAACTCTTTCCGCACCGATCACAAGTGAACGGTTTCTCTCCTGTATGAACTCTCATGTGTGATGTAAGGTCTCCTTTTTTTCTAAAACTCTTCCCGCATTGATCACATGTTTGACGCTTCTCTCCAGTGTGGATTTTCATGTGATACTTAAGGGTTGAGGATTGTATGAAACTCTTTCCGCACTGATCACAAGTGAATGGTTTTTCTCCAGTATGAACTCTCGTATGTTCTGTAAGGTGTCCTTTTTGTGTGAAACTCTTCCCACACTGATCACATGTGTGCGGTTTCTCTCCAGTGTGAATCCTCTCATGTGTTTTCAGAGCTCCTGACTGATTGAATCTCTTGTCACAGTGTGAACACTTATAAGGTTTCTCTCCAGTGTGAATCATCTCATGTGTTTTCAGAGCTCCTGACCGACTGAATCTCTGGTCACAGTGTGAACACTTATAAGGTTTCTCTCCAGTGTGAATCATCTCATGTGTTTTTAGAGCTCCTGACCGACTGAATCTCTTGTCACAGTGTGTACATTTGTAAGGTTTCTCTCCAGTGTGGATCATCTCATGTGTTTTCAGAGCTCCTGACCAACTGAATCTCTTGTAACAGTGTGAACACTTGTAAGGTTTCTCTCCAGTGTGAATCCTCTCGTGTTGTTTTAAACAGCTCGCTGTAGTAAAAGTCTTCTCACACTCAAAGCACATGTACTCTCCTACACCAGTGTATATTTTCTGATGTACTTTTAAATATTGTAGATGTGAAAAACTCTTTCCACACAAATGACATGAATGTGGCTTCTCCTTTGTATGAACTCTCAGGTGCTGCTTCAGGTATGAAGCCCACAAAAATGTTTTTCCGCATTGATCACATGTGTACAGTTTCTCTCTAGTGTGGATGTTCATGTGTATCTTAAGGTCTGATGATCGTGAGAAACTCTTCCTGCACTGATCACAAGTGAACGGTTTCTCTCCAGTATGAACTCTCATGTGAAGCTCAAGATTATATTTGCATGCCGATCTCTTTCCACACTGAGTGCAGGTGAAAGATTTCTTGGCTCTTTTCTTCAAAACTTTCTGAGTTTGAGAGCAACTCAAAGGTTTTTTCCAGTTCTGAAGTGATTTATTCCCTCAACTTCACTCAATTCTTCATTCTCCTCATTTTCTTCAATCAACTCTGAAATAAAAGTAAAAATGTTTTTTACTAACAGAAAGTATACAATTTCTATATAACATTTTGATCATTTTGAAGTTTTATAAATACATCGAGTACATTTTATATATACACCAGTGAATGAGGTACATTGATCTTCAAATTATGATTTTTAAAACATCATAGGCACAAATCCCATGTTTCTATAGGGAGAACTATTTTATATATATTAAATATATAAAATAGTCTTGAATATCTATTTTATATATACATCAGTGAAATATGTTTGATCAACTACACAATTATCTAACATAAATCATTTTGTTGAAAAAAAAGTACCCAGTTTACAGAAAGTGTCCTTTATTATTTGATTATTTAGCTATATTACTGCTGAGCTCTAAAGAAATGTCCAATTACAACACAAACAACTTAAAACTACTTGAAGCTTTATAACCGTCAGCATTATTAGTTAAGAATGAAGAATAAACACCAACCGGTTTGTTGTTCAGTATCTTCAGTGTGTTTGATTCTGCAGGGTTCTGGATCTCTCATCTTATCTCTGTCCTCTTTAATAAACTCAGTCTTTGCAGATTTCAGCTCTTCCTGATGCTCTGATGCTCTGATGTGTGATTGTTGTGAGGAGCTTCACTGAACATGAATTTCTGTGTGGAAGAAGCAGATTTGCCAAAATCAACAAGAAATCAGTTTACTTATTTTTAACTACTGTATTGACCCGAATATAAGATGACCCTGATTATAAGACAACCCCCCTTTTTCCAGATGTACCTTTTGGAAAAAGGCTTTTTGAAAATGTGGCCAGCAGCTATATCACCCTGCAGCCCAAGACTGGTTGCAGCTAAGCAGGGTTGAGCCTGGTCAGTACCTGGATGGGAGACCTCCTGGGAAAACTAGGTTGCTGCTGGAAGAGGTGTTAGTGAGACCAGCAGGGGGTGCTCACCCTGTGGTCTGTGTGGGTCCTAACACCCCAGTGTAGTGATGGGGACACTATACTGTCAACAAGCACCATCCTTCGGATGAGATGTTAAATCAAAGTCCTGACTCTCTGTGGTCATTAAAAATCCCAGGATGTCTTTCGAAAAGAGTAGGTGTGACCCCGGCATCCTGGCCAAATTTGCCCATTGGCCTCTGATCATCAATCCCCATATCTGCTGATTGGCGTCATCACTCTGTCTCTTCTCCACCAGTAAGCTGGTGTGTGGTGAACGTTCTGGCGCACTATGGCTGCTGCCGCCGCATCATCCAGGTGGATGCTGCACACTGGTGGTGGACGAGCAGAGTGCATTGAGTGCTTCGATAAGCGCTATATAAATGTAATGAATTATTATTATTATTAAAACCAAATCTTGTTTTTTTTTCTCTCTCTAAAACATTTTTTCTTAAATTATTGTCATATTGCATATTTTTCCTATTTTAATTTTTGTTTTGCAAGTATGGTAAATACTGGTAAAATATACCAACAATGACATTTAAAAATATACACTTTTTTGATATACCATAAAAATAACAGGTAGCCCATCTGAATTATATAACAATTAGGCTCACAATAGCCTACCAAAATTTTATTAGCAGTAGAAGTGAAATCTTATTGTAGTCTTCAAATCTGGGTTCTGTCTTCTGTTTTAAAATCACTTACAGAGGAAGTTTGGTCCCATCAGGCTAACATGACAGTAACGACTCATGCTGCTGTAAGCTTTTCTTTTTCCTTTGTCTTCACTCGCGATCTTTACAACACACATTACATTACATATTTCATGGCACACTCCTTTTATGCGTTTTTGGCGCCACCTATTTTTGTGGGTGTATTATTGACATGTCAAAGTCTAGACCCTGAATATAAGACAACCGCGTTTTTCAGATGTATTTCCAAGAAAAAACATTGTCTTATATTCGGGTCAATACGGTAATTTACACATTTAAGCATTAAAGGGGTGGTTGATTGCGATTTCACTTTTTTAACATTAGTTAGTGTGTAATGTTGCTGTTTGAGCATAAACAATATCTGCAGAGTTGCGACGCTGAAAGTTCAATGCAAATGGAGATATCGTCTTTTAAAATTCTGGCAGCTTAATGCCTACAAAAACGACTGGTAAGGGACTACAACGAGTTACTTCCCGGGTCTGATACGTCACAGACCCAGATAAACCCCGCCCCCGGGAACACACAGCAAAGGGGGCGGAGCCATGCTGCGCTGCTTTAGAGAAGAGGAAGAGAAAACTAGGGATGTACGTAAAAATCTATTCATATGAATCGTGATTCTGTCTTCTAACGATTCTAATGGATTCACAAGTTTCAAAATCATTAAAGCAACGGTTCTTAATACTGTTACTCGTGTCGCCCTGCTCTGCATCTCTCTCTCTCTCTCACACACACACACACACACTCTCTCTCTCTCTCTCTCTCACACACACACTCTCTCTCTCTCTCTCTCTCTCTCTCTCTCTCTCTCGTTCTCTCATTCAGATCATCAGATCAGCTCCAACAAACTGTTCCAATTATACACTTATTTTTACACAGCAATGAGAAGCATTATAAATGGACACGCATGCAGTTGCTGTGCTGTATTAAAGCTTTAATCAGGATAAAACCATATATTAAAAGCTAACAGAAGCAGTAGCACTTACAAATAGCAGCGTATTTAAAAGTATGAGACAACAACAACCAAACATACCATTAAGAGCCGTGCTTGCACAGGTTCTGCACGATCCTCTTCACTAATATCCTCTGGGTCTCAATCGGGCTCAAATTGATAAGCATTATAGACAACGCCACTGTTTACAATTCAACCGGAGCACATGCCACTGAGGAGAGGGGCGGGACATTCAGACGTGCAGTAGAGGCGGTTTAGCCAATCACAACACACTGAGCCAGCTAACCAATCTCAGCACATCGCGTATTTCTGAAGGAGGATTCACAAAACCAGGAAATAAATCGAGGCGTTTGTCAGAGAAGGGGCAGTGCGGTGTGGAATAAAGGTAAATTATGTGAAAAATAATGCGTTTTTAAAAAAAACAAGCATGAACACATGCTAGACTGCACCCCATAAACACAATCAAGCCTAGAAAAAAACAGTCAAGCACCCCTTTAATATAAGTAAAGCAGATGTCCTCCAAATTCTATCTTTGAAGCCTTAAAAAGTGTACAAAAAATACAAAGTGTTGTCCAGGGCCGGTTCTAGACATTTGGAAGCCCCCCACTGTCAATAAAAAGCACTTGAATCAAATATGAACCCTAACCTTTTTATTTATACATTTCATTTTAAAATGTGTATAGTTTTCCAGTCAAAAGTGTAGACACATTACTATTTTAAAAGTTTTTGAAAGAAGTCGCTTATGATCATCAAGTCTACATTTATTTGATTAGAAATACAGAAAAAAAACTAAATTATTGTGAAACTTAATTTTTTTTTAAATGAATTTATTTAAGAGTCATTGTTACTGATAATAATTATTGTTTAATACATACCGTGAAACCGTGATATTTTCTGAGATGATTATCATACTGTGAAAATCTCCTACAGTTACAACCCTATACTCAGTACACAAGAGCCATACTCAATTACATTACATTACATTTACATTTACATTTATGCATTTAGCAGACGCTTTTATCCAAAGCGACTTACAGTGCATTCAGGCTATACATGTTTTATCACTATGTGTGTTCCCTGGGAATCGAACCCACAACCTTTTGCGCTGCTAACGCAATGCTCTACCACTGAGCCACAGGAACAATTACCTCTTTATACATGTACAGTACTCAATTATAACATAATTACTGTGATTCAGCAAAAGAGCCCACATTACAAATGTTGTAGCTCACATTCAGTAAGTCAGTCTGGACTCAGCATTTACTACAACTTTGTAAAAATCACTCATTTGAATTAATGACTGGACGTAGTTAACGTTTTGTTTTTGCACTATGACTGGAATTTGTAGACGGTCCCTTAAACAACATTAGCGCTTATCTACACATAGCTATACATATCTGACATGAGAACAGAAAACATTAAATAAGACTTTACAATAACTAATAATAATACAGAAGCTAAAACTAAGTTTATAAGCGACTATAACAAATCTGATCTGCCAAAGATAAATCAATAAAGAGAAGAGAAGCGTTAGCAGCAATGCATTGCACTCAGTGATCACGAGACATTCAGTAACAGCACATTATCAGTCCAAACATGGAAAATGTGTCTCATGTTTGTGTTTCTATGTGAAACAGCGTGAATTACTGACCTCTCCTCAGACTCGAAGCTGCGTCCGAAAGCTTTATGACTCGCTCCTTTATCAGACAATGACTTTACAGACAGCGTTTGTTCCTCCGAAAGAGACTTCAGACAGACTTCTGAGACAACATCACAATTTAATGATCTACAACAACAGAGCTTTGCTGAGAAGCGAGTACTTCATTACTGCTACAATACTACTTTCTCTCAGTTCTCCTCTTCTCTTGGTTAATGGCGGATTGCAAACAACTTTTAGGCGCATACCGCCAGCTAATGTACAAGAGTGTGTAACATCATGTGATTTTAAGTGTGCTCGTATTCTGATACTGCCAATAATAATAATAATAAAAAATCGATCAGATGAAGGCAGTAAGAGAAGATAACGCTGGAGTCTTGTTGTCTTCTTGGAATGAACTGAAGTGTTTTCATCTTCCGGATGCAGAACAAAAAGAGGGCGTTTCTCAATTACTGGGCGTGTCCACATCAGGACAGACGTTTTTAACTCAGCAGAAAAGATAAGATAAGATTTAACACATTTGCTTAAAGAGGTTTTGTGTTTGATTAGAAATAAAACCAAAAGCTGAAGATTTTTTGTGGTGTATCTTCCATCAGTGTCTTTACAAATCTACACGATCACTAAAACTGATGGTGATTAACCTCATTCTTTTGTCTCTATACATAAAGAGACATTTGTATAGATGGCCGAACATTATCACCTGATTTTGTTAATGTGGCCATTTGCATTAAGCACCCAGTTTGCGTTTGTCTATCATTTAAATTAATAGCTTACATTTACAAAATGAGATGTTTTTAATGAAAGTAAAGTCCATGCTTAATACAATTCTCAATGAAATTAAAATGTTAAATTATAAAAAATAAAAAATCAATTTAGTTTTATACATATGTGGCAGAGATGGTCAAGCAGAGAGAGATTACAGAACAAAGGACAAAGGTCAGATACAAATTAAGAAACGCTCTTGATCTGTGATTTAGTTGCAAATTAAAGAAAAGTTTGTTTCAAGGCATTTTGTGACTTTTCTTAAATCATAAACAAAGTGCAAAATATTTGACATTTTATTTATTGATGATTTTATATTTTATAATAGTGAAGTATAATTTCAAAATATAAAGCAGAAGGTAAAAATGAATGACTAATAAGCCAATAAGTGCTCCTCTGCTGCCATCTACTGGTTATAGTGGTTATTTGATGTAATTTTATTTTAAATAATTGTTTGTTTACCACAAAAATGTTTAAAAAATATTCTATTTAAATGTTATTTTTAATGAGATTAAAGTGTTGTAAATAGTTGTGTTGTCTCTGAAAAGTGCTTGAATTTCTCTCTCAAAAGGTTGTACAAACCCTGAAATGAATGAGGTAATAACATTTGTCTATTTCTGCACAGCAGCATGTTATCCTGCAGTTATCATTACTTCTGGTTTTCTACATCAGCGCTGTTTGAAGTTTCTCATGTGCAACAGCTCTGCTTATTATTTGATGCTTCAGCTGTATTATTGCAGAGCTCTAAAGATTCTTTCCTATTACAGCAAATCTAAATCAGCTTGAAGAGTTATAACCGTCAGCATTATTAATAAAGAATAAAGATCAACCTGTTTGTTGTTCAGTATCGTCAGTGTGTTTGATTCTGCAGGGTTCTGGATCTCTCATCTTCTCTCTGTCCTCTTTAATAAACTCAGTCTTTGCAGATTTCAGCTCTTCCTGATGCTCTGATGCTCGTCTTTACTTGTGAACTGATGGGAATATTCCAGCATTTATTGCTGAATTACTGTGGGCGGAGCTTCACTGATGATGTGATTCTTGTGGGAGGAGCTTCATTGAAGAATCTATCTCAAGTGTTTCTGCTGTGATTTTATTTCTACTCTTCTGACATCTTTGACAGAGCAAATTTGTTACTTTACATTGTTAAAATATACTGGAACAGAAACTGCTAAATACTTTACGCTGAGCCTATAATGAGCCACGTGACACATTTTAAATCTATGTTAATATAGATAAATATGAGTAAAGTTTGACAACGGAAACAATAAATATTCCTTGTGCTGCTTTATTTTAAAAGGTTTATGATCTCTGTCTTCTTTGATCTAAGTTGATTATTGAAATGAATGTATAGTTATCATAAAATCAGACTATATTTAGATTCATATGGACTGCTGTAACCTGTAGTGGTTGATGAAGATGAGTGTCATTAGTGTTTGTGTTATTATTGATGTTTCATGTCATATTGTGATAATAACAGTATTATCTTTCAGTAGAGCATGTTTTATAGTATTTTATCTTATATCCTGACTCTTATAATCAGTTTCTAACAGCAAACACTCAGAATAAAGTGAGATGATCTGCTGGTGATCCTGAATGTCTTGTTGAATGAGTGTTGATCGTCTGAGACTCATCAATATTAACAGCTGCTGAAAACACTCTTTATTTCATGTCAATAGTTGCTGTTTTCACCTCATTTATTATGCTGATGTCTTCAGCTCTCCTGAAAATGCTCATTTAAAGCTCATTTCATTGGTGTCAACAGACTGAGGGTTGTTTGTTACA
Organism: Aspiorhynchus laticeps; assembly: GCA_023376895.1. Lineage (NCBI taxonomy): Eukaryota > Metazoa > Chordata > Actinopteri > Cypriniformes > Cyprinidae > Aspiorhynchus > Aspiorhynchus laticeps. Next base: position 158,473 of record JALXFT010003506.1, read on the forward strand.
AACATGTGCATTTTTCTGACTTTATACTTTCAAATGTTTTTTTCTTCCTAGATATCTGCTGTTATTTTAATAAATAAACAGAATAATGCTAGAATTAGAAATAAAAATTCTCAAACGATTCATTCATTTAGAAACTGAGCAGGTAAAAGAAACATGAGATTTGTGCCTGTAAAGTTTATAAATAATAACTACACTCTTAATAAAAAATGGTTCTAAACAGAACCCTTTTAGTGCTAAATAGAACCTTTTTTATTTAGTGTGCCGCTGGTGTCACGACGGTGTGACTTGATATTAAAATAGTGTGAGTAATTTTTTTTTTTAGTTGTGGAAACAGGGACTACAAGGACTGAGCTATATTTGAGTCCTCCGTAATCCGACACTAAGGGCTTTTGTTCGTAGACAATTATTTGTTCTCTGTATCGTTTATTCGTTATCTGTAAACAATTATTCGTTATTCCTGAAGCAGTAGGTTGGGGATTGCCTTTTATTTTGTGAACCTCGTTTTCTCCTGGTTTTTAAAATTTTAAATTTCTAAAAACATTTTTTTTAAAGTATCAAAGGCCCATGTTTTTTCTTTGCGATGCTGTAATAAAATATACAGGGGTCAGTTCTGATTTTATATTCACTTATAATATTTAGAAGAAAAACACATTTCAAGATTGTACTTTTGTATTTTTGTTTCTTTATTACATACAGAACATCATACATTTTAAAAAAGTGCGTAGAAAGATTTAACAGATTCTTGTATACAGCTATATACACAAATATTCACTCTGAGTTGGATCACGCAGTATGGTTTTGAATATTTCCTTAAACCAGATACATATAGCAAAATAAGCACAAATAGTGGCAGCAGCAGCCCCTGTAATGAAGACACAACATTCTGGACTATTGATAATATCAAGCATGTATCAAAGTCCACTAAAGGAAGTAGAGCTTTTTGTTACTTTACTTTGAAATATCCTTCCTGATAATGTTTGAAGCTCATACGGGACATTCTGAAACGCTTAACGTGGCTTAATGTACCTAAACACCGACCAGGGAAACCCACATTTCTGTCAAACCTTACTTGTTATAAGCACTAACTACTGTCAAAAGAATGAGCCCTTATTCCACAGATAAAGTGAATAAATCACGTTAAGCGTTTTCTTCCCATAGAAGTCCATTACAAGGAAACAGCTTAACGTGGTTTAACGTTCCTTAACTACGACCGGGTAAAACCAAACTTATGTCAAATTTTACGTATAATAAACACTTGCTGCTGTTAAAAGAACGAGCTCTTATTCAGCGTATGAAGTGAATAATATCACGTTAAGCGTTTTCTCCCCCATAGAAGTCCATTACAAGGAAACCGCTTAACGGGGTTTAACGTACCTTAACAAAGACCGTGTAAAACCAAACTTATGTCAAATTTTACTGATAATAAACACTTGCTGCTGTTAAAAGAACGAGCTCTTATTCAGCGTATAAAGTGAATAATATCATGTTAAGTTTTCTCCCCCATACCGTGGCTTAATGTATGCTACCTTAACAACGACAGGGGAAAACCACATTTCTGTCATTTTAGTTGTAATATATATGCGTTAAAAAGCTCAAAAGCCATCGTGCATTGCGTAAGTGTTAAAAAAGTGTCTTACTTTATATGTGACTACACCCAGTTATGCCCTGCCTGAAAATAAATTGATGAAATGAAGCTGAAAGATAAGTTGCTAACTCCTGGCTTCAGTGTGGGGCTCTTCAGGAGTTTTCACTTACACTTACAAACATCATTTGTTTATAAACATTATTTCACTCTGTTGAGCACAAACTGTGCTACAATAATATGCAATCAACATGTATGTACGTGCTTGCATATTTTGATAAAATTATGTTTGGTTAATAAAAATATATATGTTTAAGTCACTGAAATAAGGTCAGAAAACTCATACTAAACATAACAAGATTTTTGAGTATTGGATGTTGTAGACTAGAAAGTTTGCTACAAAAAGATGTGAAAACCATTCTGCTCACTTATTCACATAAAACAATATAGTGATTTAACATTTGTAAGACACTTTTTTGTTGTGGAAAGACCATGTGTGAGGGAGTGTCAATGGCCATAAATACTGATGTGCTTCACACCTGGGCATATAAAGATCCAACCTCCTAATGGACCTCTCAAGGTGGAGATGAGAGAGAATATTAGGAGATTTAAAAAACAGATGTTTTATTTGCAATTTATTTACAAAGTAAATAGTGCACACTGTAATCAAAATATAAATGAGTGTCAGAGGCTTATTTTTTAGCTCGTTGTGGCACATCCTTGTGTCATTTTTGGAAACAGTTCCTCTGCAGCTGATGAACATCACATGTCTGGCATGTGTCCTTCACCATGCCATTTTAAAGCACACAGAACTGGCAATGCAGACACAAACCAAAGAAAAAGTAAATGATCGTTAGCATATTGTGCAGAGTACAATACCAGTAGCATAACTGCACACAGGCAAATAATAAAAATACTAACATTTAGCCTACTTAAAATAAATGGGTCATTCTTCATTTGTGGTGGCCCTCTATTTTACAACAGTTGAAATAAACTTTAAATACCAATAAATCATAAAATGTTTGCATGTTTATATTCTGTAGGGTAAACACAATTTGTGCACTGTTAATAGATACATTTTTGTTTTGAAATACATATTTAATTGAGTTTTAGAGATTGCATTTGTAACAAAATATGGATGTTCCCACCATACCTTAGAGAGGTATCATGGAATGTAATTGCAACAATATAACATTTTTAACACAAATAAAGTGGTTATATTGTGAATATAGATTTTATTTAACGTACAATTTTATTAAATTATTTAAAAAAAAATACATTTGTTATATTTAAGAAAAAAGTTGTGTCCCCCAAATTCATGTCTGTGGTGTTACAACAATGGATGTTGCCCCTTTAAGAGAAGGGGGAATTCTATTTGGACTACTTCCTGTGTGTAAAGGTCACTGCAGGTGCTGCTTGATCTGAGGGGTGCATGCTTTCTTATTCATTTTCTTAAAGTTAGCTAAACTTCTGATAATTTCACGTGTCGTGCATACTATCCACCCTAAATAGTATTGAAAATTACTACTATCACAGAATTTAGGATGGATAGTATGCACATTGGGAGGCAGGCCCTGTCTGTGGTGTTACTGTCTTTTCTGGTAAGACCACAGAGCCTATAGTAACTTGCGATATAAAGTCTGGTGTTATATATTACATCTGTGGTGTTACTTCAAAATGACATAGACATAAGTGTCACCAGTGTTTGATTGAAATTATAAAAAAAATCAAAATGTTCTTAAGCTTTCATTTGAATGGATATAGCATATTAAACTAATTTTAAATGCATAGCAATATATTTTATTAGAAAAAAACTAACAAGCATTTTTACAAATTGAAGAATGGCCCAAATACAACAATGGTATTTGTAGTAAAACTGTGCTCAGTCTGTCCCAAAACCGTAGTCATTGCATGTTTGCTATAGTAAAACCATGCAAAATGTTCCTAAGGAAAGAAATAAACAATATACTCACTCATCAGAAACGATGTCCTCCTCTGGATGAAGTCGCTCTTCACAATGTTCATTTTCAGGTGGATCACAATCTTTATTTCATAGTGAAAGTGTGTACAGGAAAGTTTGTTTTTCTCTGTATAGGACCGTCTGCTGATCGACCGCACGTATGCTGCATGTTATGATCCAAATGCGCAGACAAATCAATAAACTTGACCATGAACGCTTTGTTATTTGGGGGCGTTAAGCTGTTTCCTTATAATAGACTTCTATGGGGAGAACGCTTAACGTGATATTACTTTATACGCTGAATAAGAGCTTGTTCTTTTGACAGAAGTTAGTGTTTATTACAAGTAAGGTTTGACAAAAATGTGGGTTTCCCTGGTCGTTGTTTACGTACGTTAAGCGTTTTTCACGTTAAGCGTTTTATAATGTTCCATGAGCACCTCTCTCAGAGTCTCGTTTGGAAAGCGTGCATTTGTCTGACAGCATTGGTTCAGATGAGGTTCTAACAGTACAAACTCTTCTCTCAGTTACTGAAGTGCCTCACCGGAACCCATCGCAACGCTGCGTGAAGATACGGTCAGTTACAAAATTGAAGGTTTGAAAAGCAATAATGGCGTATATCTTGTATAAATAGCCTTGCGATAAGGATTGTCATAAATGTGTAAAATGAGCTTTTGTTTTGTTCTAATTTCCTGTGTTATGTAATTTAAAAGCCTTTTCTGGATTGTAAAATATGGTTTTGGTAATTGAAATGTAAACTAGCAATGACATTTGACTTTCTCTGTCAAGATTATTTATAGTGTTGTTTTAACATGTTTCTCTATTTTCCATGTTTATGATATTATGGAAGGACTAAAGATCAGCACATAATTCTTGTGGATGGACCTCAGCAAGTCCTTCTGCAGTTAAAGTGCTATGCAGACATAATGGGAATGACTGTCACATTGTAGACCTTGGACAAATTGTAAGTAAATTTTATTTACTTTATAAGTGCACATATTTATTGGAGTCTGTGACTGTTAATATTGTAAGGCATATTTTAATGCTTCCCTTTGTTTCTATTAAAGCACAGGCTCTCAAGAGGAATTCATCAGGGACATGTCTGTTGGCATTATAGTTGTGGGTGACCAAAATGAGCACTATCAATCTAACACGCAAGTTTTCAATATAGTACACAGCACTTACTGTATGTCATGATACACAATGTCACAATACTAAAATAAAGCCAAACTAGTGTTAAAGGGATAGTTCACCCTAAAATGAAAATTTGCATATATGCACTTACACTTACATATATGACGTTTCAATTGCATTTTCATTAAATACCCCGTGATGAATATAGTTTAAGTCATTGTGGATTTGAAAATGCATTCCGAGCCAAGCACGCCCCCTAGCTGTCAATCATTACATCAAGGCGGGGCTCAGCAACAGGACGCACGATAGGTCAATATTCACCATTAACTAAACGCTTTTCATCTGCTTCAACATCTCTCACCGTTTACGCTCGGATTGATGCACATAAGTAAACACACAGTGCTATTCTACACTTATTTACTACCTTACCTTATATTTTATTACTAAAACTATAAGCTTTAGATGATTGGATCCATTCTGAGGGAATTGAGCTGTTCTGGGTGAATCAGGCTGGTGTTAAACTGAAGATATCAGACTTCAGATATCAGATATTATAGGTCAGATACATCAGGTCACTGTATTATCAATCTGACTACAACACTCCTGAATGAAGATCACAACAGAGCGTGGAGATGCAATCAGGGCCGTCCTTTGGGCGGTGCAACTGGTGCGGTCGCACCGGGCCCCGCGATGAATGGAATCCAACCCCCCCCCCCCGTAACGCGATCGCAAACGGACCGAGGGGGGACCCACTCCATACCTCGCACCGGGCCCCGCGTCAGCCAGGGACGGCCCTGGATGCAATGTTACTCACTGAGATCAAGTCAAGAGCTCAGTCACATATACTATCAAGAGTTCAGGTCAGAAAACAATCTCATCAATCAGTTACTGAAGAGTCTCTGTTAGATCTGCTAATATAATGATGCTAGTTATCTTGTGTGTTTACTAATTAAAATAAGGTTGTCATATTCTACAGTTTGATGCATCTGAACTAACATTCATCTTTCCAGCTCAAGATGATACAGTGTCACCAGTGATTCCAGTCCACACCACAAAATCAACTACAACCACACCAATAACTTCTACACAAGGTACAGTCAAAAAATGATCTTTCACTGTTCACAATTTTACTGGATCCTCTCTCGTCCATGTTAATAAATACATGTAATCACTTAAACTTAAATTGAAAGAGTTGTTTAAATAAAGTGTAAAAGGAAAGACCTGCTAATGTTTAAAGTTATTTTGGGCTTTACCAGGGGTTTTGTGGTAACCATTGTGCTGAAGAGTAGAGTTGAGTTTAGTTTATGGGATAGTTGTTCGATGACCATGGTTTTTGCTGCTTCATGCAATGAATGTGTTAATGTCAGTGCAATGATAAACAGTGTTTTATTTGTTCAGTGTATTAGCTGCATATTTTAACTGAAGATAATTTTGGACTGCAATGATTAGAATCTCCACTCTTCACCACAATGCTAACCAAAAACACAGACTTGAATATACTACTGTAGAATCTGCTCAATATAACTGAGCTGGTAGGCTATAACTAAACTTTATAACTTTTTTTTATCCAGTTTTCTGTAGTTCAAACTACTTAATTGTAGATTTTAGGAGTTACTTTAATCAGTTGTGTGGAATCACTGAACACATTTGACACTTTTTTTTTCTAGTCCTGGAAAATGTGGAAAATAGATGTTCTTCACGTTTAATGGCTATTTCCAAATCAACAACAAAAAACATGCAGTGTGTCAAGGCAAAATCACTTGTTTTAGGTATAGCCTGATTTGTGAAAATGTTCACAATTATTATTTTTTCATGGGTTATTATTATTACTTAACCCTCTCTTGAGCCCCTAAGTTAACAGCTTTACAAAAAAAACAAAATAAAATAAACCTTGTTTAAATGTTAAAGGCCTTGACATCATCATTCAACATGTGGTCTATTCTGGGGAAAAACACTGTTTTCAGACAAACGTAGATTAGAGAAAACTTTCAGAGATCAATTTGACTCTCTGACGGTTTCGTACATATTGTCATTGTGAAATAGTAGTGATCTAAGCCATACAATCTATAAAAAGACCTCATGTCTCATTCACCGCTGAGAAAACATTACAGTACAAAGCACGTAATATTACAGCAATAACACCTTCCATTCTCGCTCGGTCTGCAATAGTGTAATGAACACGCTGATCATGTGTCAAGTCACCTTTATTTATATAGCGCTTTTAACAATACAAATTGTGTCAAAGCAACTGCACAATATCAGAATAGGAAAATAGTGTTAATAAAGTAAAATGACATGATTAAACACAAAATTTTCAGTTAAACTTTAACTGAATGTGTGAACGGTGTGTGTAGAGGTATGCAAATACATACATTGACAAGCAGGCAGTCAGCCTATCGTAATGTTCGGACCGAGCGATATGATTGGACGCCTTCCAGACTTATCTCAGTGTGCAATGATCTGATTGACTTGAAATTATAGGATGTATATAGTAATAAACATATCAATTGGTTAAGACATCAAGTAGGATAATAAATTATTTTTTATTTTTATAATCTGATCTCAAAAATGAAAGTGTGCTTAATGGGTACGTTTACCCTATGCATTATAAGACAATTCAACATAATATGAAACTCATAAGAAAGCACAATGATATGATTTATATCATGAAGCAACATGATATACAAGAATAAAACCTTCTGACATTGTTCTTTGGGGAGGAACTCCATCTTTGAGTTGATCTGAATCTCAGTTGAATCTGCTGGTTTTGAAGATGAACTTTATTCACTGTGAAAACTTTAGATAATGTTTCTGTCATGTTGCTTGTTATGACATATTTATCCAGATTATATTTTATTGCTTGATGCATTATTGTGTCACGTTTGGTGAGGACGCAGCATCAGACCTGAAAGATCTGAAGATGATCTACTTACTGTGATTGTTTATTGTATGTTTGAGTAGAGAAGATGAACTACTGAAACACTTCCCACATGCAGTGCAGTGATACGGTTTCTCTCCAGTGTGGATCCTCTCATGTCTTTTCAGGTGTTCTGACCGAATGAATCTCTTGTCACAGTGTGAACACTTGTAAGGTTTCTCTCCAGTGTGAATCATCTCATGACGTTTTAAACAGTCCGCTGTAGTAAAAGTCTTCTCACACTCAAAGCACATGTACTCTCTCACAGCAGCGTGTATTTTCTGATGTTCTTTTAAATGATCTAGATGTGAAAAACTCTTTCCACACAAATGACATGAATGTGGCTTCTCCTTTGTATGAACTCTCAAGTGTTTCTTCAGGACTGAAGCCCACAAAAATGTTTTCCCGCATTGATCACATGTGTACAGTTTCTCTCTAGTGTGGATGTTCATGTGATCCTTAAAGGTTGATGATCGTGAGAAACTCTTTCCGCACTGGTCACAAGTGAACGGTCTCTCTCCAGTGTGAACTCTCATATGGTCTGTAAGGTCTCCTTTTAGTGAGAAACTCTTCCCGCACTGATCACATGTAAACGGTTTCTCTCCAGTGTGGATCCTCTCATGTGTTTTCAGATTTGATGACAGACTGAATCTCTTGTCACAGTGTGAACACTTGTAAGGTTTCTCTCCAGTATGAATTCTCATGTGAAGCTCAAGATTATATTTGCTTGTCAATCTCTTTCCACACTGAGTGCAGGTGAAAGATTTCTTGGCTCTTCTTTTCTTTAAAACTTTCTGAGTTTGAGAGCAACTCAAAGGTTTTTTTCCAGTTCTGAAGTGATTTATTCCCTCAACTTCACTCAATTCTTCATTCTCCTCATTTTCTTCAATCAACTCTGAAATAAAAGTAAAAATGGTTTATTTTCATTAACTCATAAAAAATAAATGTAAATAGACATAAACGTGAATTCTGATGTAACAGCAGAAAGTAGACAATTGCTATTCAACATTTCAATCATTTTGATGCAGTTTTATAAATACATCTAGTACATTTCATATATACACCTCTGAAACTTCTTCATTCATCAATGAATGAGGTACATTGATCTTCAAATTATGATTTTTAAAACATTATAGGCACAAATCCCATGTTTCTATAGGGAGAACTATTAAATATTTTTGATCAACTACACAGTTATATAACATCAGCGGCGTGCACAGACCCCTGGAGGGGCACAATCGTGGATGGGTGTGGGGGGTGGGTGTGGGGTGTTTGTATGGGTTTGGTCCCCCTCTGTAGCTTCTTGTCACAGAATGAGGCAGAAAATACGTTCCATAGGCTACTAATGCATCGATTAGAAATGGATTATAAATATACTTAATTATTATGAAAATACCAGAGATCAGTGGCGTGCACAGACTTCGGGAGGGGCAGGGGCAAAATGGCAAAATCGTGGACTGGGGGGGGGGGTGGCTAGGGGTGGGCGATATGGCAAAAATATCACTATTTTTTTTTTTTAAATATCACGATTTACAATTTTATCACGATTCTTTGTCATGTTGGTTTTTCTATTTTGCAAGTTGTTTGAGCATTACAGACAAACTAATTTCCTTATTATAAAGACAAAGCCTAAGGTAACAAAATATAAAAAAGTATGGCGGATATTTAGGCCAAAGTGGGTGAAGATAAAAATCTTTGTCATTATTTCATCCTTGTTATTAAAAAATTAGAGCAAAGATACACATTACAAATACACATAATATACAAATAAAATAAACTTTTATTTTCAGGTACAGTAGGTGTATTTAGCAGCATTCAAGAAACTGAATGAACAAATCTAAAAATAAAACACTATATAGACTGATTCCTATTAAAGCAACTGTATTAACATTTTTCAGTCAAGAGTAGTGAGTGATTTTTCTCTTTGTGTTTGGTGTTTTATTAACATTAAAGGAACAATTCACCCAAAAATTAAAATAGGCTAGTGTTTTATTTTTATACCTTCATTTACTGAGTTTCCTTCTTCTGCTAAACATAAACACCATTTTGAAGAAGGTGGAAAACCAAACAGTTGCTGGTCAACAGTGACTTAAATAGTATTCAGTTCCCTTTCAGTCGGTCACGTTCGACGTACATCGGAACTGACCAACTAATTGGGGATCACTTTGGGAGACCAATCTACTTCGAGTGTAAGAAAACGAGCCAATGCACATTGGCATGCGATAATTGCAACAGCTGCTCTGCGCTACAGCGCGAGTATTTAATGAGCAGCAGGTGCGTCGCATATTTGCTTTTTGCTTCGGAGCCAAGCACATGTGCTGTTCCTGCGTATGTGTTTATTTCTTCTTTGGAAGTGCTGGAAGACGAGCTGCTCGTTGGGAAGTAGCCTCTGCGTGTCTGGTGCGGGTGTGATGGCGCTGACAGTGTTGGTCGCGATCTCACGAGAGAGCAAAAACAGCTGTTCTCACAGCTCGTGGAGAGGGCGCCTTCAACGAGATCGCTGTTTATACAGCTGAGAGTTGCGTCTGCAACGAGCGTGAGTGCTCACAACAGGCTTGCACTATTGTACTGTTGTGCAGCCACGGCCATTTCCCTGTGCGTTTCAGCACCAGTAAGAGAGCAAATTCCTAAAAAAGCACACACGGTTTGACCATGCGTCTTTTTTCAAGATGTCCTTCAGACCGTGTGCTACTGGATGTGGTCGTTACCTGGCCCCTGGTGATGGTCATGATTACTGCCTCGCACACGTTGAGGTGGCACTCATGGATGGTACATGTTCTCACTGCGGGAACATGACCATCTCAGTGTTAAGGTCGAGACTCCAGTATCTTGAGGAGACTGGAGCCCCTTAGTATATTCCCCGATCTAGTTTTTCTTCTGGGCCAGCTCAGAAGAAGCCTACTACGGTTAATAACCTAGGTGACCTGAGGGTTACAGTGAGGAATACCCCGCCGAGTCAATCTCCTCGGGCTCCTCACTCCTCCATGACACTGCAACCAGTGGAGCTTCCAAGAGCGCGTGCTGATCCGTCTCGTGCGGTACCAGTAGTCACTTTTGGGGCTCCCCCGGAGGACCAGATGTCAATCACTGCGTCGGAGGTTGAGCGTATATCCTCCGGGGATGAAGATTCGGCTGCACTGCCCCCTTCGGGTGTGGCAGCGTTGCCCGAGTCCGACCCAGAGATGGCTGCTATGCTTTCCCGGGCCGCCGCGAGCATCGGGCTCGAGTGGAACCTCCACCGTGTCCCGAGCTCTCGCGGCTGGACGATTGGTTTCTTGGGGTGGCCCGTGCTGGTTCTCAGCGCTCCGCCCCAGTACCTTTTTTTCCGGAAGTGCATGAGGAAGTGACTAAATCGTGGACGGCACCTTTTTCTGCCCGAAGCCGGTCTGGTCCTTCTTCCTCCCTCACTACCCTCGATGGCGGGGTGGCTAAGGGGTATGTGGAGCTCCCCCCAGTGGAGCGGTCTGTGGCGATGCAAGACCCAAGACCGCTACCTCTTGGCGGGGTAATCCGCGTCTCCCCTCCTGAGCATGTAAGTTCTCGTCCTCTCTGGCGGGCAAGGCTTACACAGCTTGTGGAGAAGCCGCTTCCACCCTGCATGCCATGGCACTCCTGCAGGTCTACCAGGCCAGAGCGCTCAAGGAACTGCACGAGGGTAGTTCCGACCCAGGGGTTATGCAGGAACTACATACAGCGATGGACCTCACCCTACGGGCGACGAAAGTCACTGCACGCTCCCTGGGTCGGGTGATGTCCACCTTAGTGGTCCAGGAGCGCCACCTGTGGCTGAACCTGGCAGATATGCATGAGCCCGACAAAGTTCGGTTCCTCAACGCCCCTGTCTGTCAGGCCGGCCTCTTCGGCGACGCTGTTGAAAACTTTGCCCAGCAGTTTTCAGTGGCACAGAAGCAGACGGAGGCGATTAAGCACATCCTGCCCCGACGACCAGCTGCTGCCTCCACCCAGTCGTCGGCTGCAGCGCCTCCGTCTGCTCGTCGCCGAGGACACCCCCCCTGCAGCCGCCTCCGCCCCTGCTCAGCCTAAGCAGCAGCCTCCACCTAGACGGCAGGTGGCAGGCCGCAAGGGGAACGCCCAGCCCGTCCAGGCCCCCGTCAAACCCGGCGGCAAGCGTAAGGGTAAGCGGCCTTGAGATGGGCGACCCAGAGGTGGGAGGATCTGCTCTTCGGGAGATGGCATCACTCCCTCCCCTGGAGGAGGGCCAGGTGGAGAATCTTTTGTTTCCTTTTGTTTTTGTTCCACCGCTGGCTCCTCGGAGTCTAGCGGTACCCACATTTTCAATAAAAGAGCAATTTCCTATATCTCTTGGTCACAAGAGGGCGCGGTTGGCGGTGTGCGACGTGTTTCAAACACCTTGCCACCCCCTTCCCCCTCTCTCTTCGCCAGCAGTCAGTGGTGTGTGGTTCGAGGACATCACCAGGCCTTCTCTCACTCCCGCTGCCCCTCCCTGGGACCAGGTAAGTGTTGCGCAGCTCACGCAGACTCCACTTCGGGCTGCCTCAGTGCTTCCCGAGTTGAGTCCCTGTGTTCCACCTCGCTGCCCCACCCCGGGTACGTCTGTGGTTCCATTGGTCCCGCTTGCACGGTGTCTGGGAGCCTGGCTAGCGCTCCCCAGCCCGTCTCGCTGGCTCATCCGCACCATCAGACTCGGCTATGCAATTCAGTTCGCCCGGCGTCCCCCCAAGTTCAGGAGCATCCACTTCACCTCTGTGCGAAGCAGCGATGCCCCTGTCTTACGGAAAGAGATCGAAGTCCTCCTGGCGAAGGACGCGGTCGAGCCGGTCCCTCCAGCTGATATGAAGGCAGGGGTTTACAGCTCCTACTTTATTGTGCCCAAGAAAGGTGGTGGGTTGTGACCAATCTTGGACCTGCGATCCATGAACCGGTCTCTGCACAAACTCCTGTTCAAGATGTTAATGCAAAAACGTATTTTGGAGTGCATCCGTCCCCGAGATTGGTTTGCAGCGATCGACCTGAAGGACGCATACTTTCATGTCTCGATTCTCCCCCCCGACACAGGCCATTCCTACGGTTTGCGTTCGAGCGTATCAGTACAAGGTCCTACCCTTCGGGCTGTCCCTGTCGCCTCGCATCTTTACGAAAGTTGCGGAGGCAGCCATTGTTCCTCTCAGAGAATGCGGCGTTCGCATTCTCAACTATCTCGATGACTGGCTGATCCTGGCACAGTATCAGGACCAGTTGTGCGCAGGGACATGGTGCTCCGTCACCTCAGCCTGTTGGGACTTCGGGTCAACTGGGAAAAGAGCAAACTCTCCCCTGCGCAGAGGATCTCTTTTCTCGGTATGGAGTTGGACTCGTCAACCAGACAGCGCGACTCACAGAGGAGCGCGTCCAGTCAGTGTTGAACTGCCTGAATTCGTTCAGAGGCAAGACAGCGGCCCCACGGAAACTTTTTCAGAGGCTCTTGGGGCATATGGCATCAGCAGCCGCAGTAACGCTGCTCGGCTTGCTTCATATGAGGCCGCTTCAGCACTGGCTTCACGGCCGAGTCCCGAGATGGGCGTGGCACAGCGGCACACACCGGGTGTCCATCACCCCGTACTGTCCCCAAACCTTCAGCCCATGGTCAGACCCTTCATTTCTACGGGCAGGAGTCCCCCTAGAACAAGTGTCCAGGCATGCTATGGTTTTCAGGGATGCCTCTGCCATGGGCTTGGGGGCCACGTACAACGGGCATGCAGTGTCGGGTCTGTGGACGGGGCCTCAACTGCACTGGCACATCAACTGCCTCGAGTTGCTAGCGGTACGTCTTGCGCTGGGCCGCCTCAAAGGGCCGCTACATGGCAAGCATGTGCTGATCCGTACGGACAATACTGCGACCATTGCGTACATCAACCGCCAGGGTGGTCTATGCTCCCGCCGCATGTGGCAACTCGCCCACCATCTCCTCCTCTGGAGTCAGAAGCATCTGAGGTCGCTTCGGGCCATTCACATCCCTGGCATGCTCAATCGTGCAGCCGACGAGCTCTCACGACAGCCTGCGCTTCCGGGAGAGTGGCGACTCCATCCCCAGGTGGTCCAGCTGATTTGGGGTCTCTTCGGAGCTGCACAGATAGACCTGTTTGCCTCTCCGGACTCGACCCATTGCCAGCTGTTTTATTCCCTGACTGAGGGCACTCTCGGCACGGATGCACTGGTGCACAGCTGGCCCCAGGGCCTTCGCAAATATGCGTTTCCCCCAGTGAGCCTTCTCGCACAGACCCTGTGCAAAGTCAGGGAGGACGAGGAACAGGTCCTGTTAGTTGCGCCATACTGGCCCAGCCAGACTTGGTTCTCGGAACTCATGCTCCTCGCGACAGCCCCTCCTTGGCCCATTCCTCTGAGGAAGGACCTGCTTTCTCAGAGATGGGGCACCCTTTGGCACCCACGTCCAGACCTCTGGAAGCTTCATATCTGGTCCCTGGACAGGACGCGGAGGTTCTAGGTGGCCTACCCCAATCAGTGGTAGACACCATCACTTCTGCTAGATCTCCCTCTACAAGGCGCCTCTATGCTCTGAAGTGGAACCTGTTCGTTGATTGATGTTCTTTTCACCAGGAAGACCCCCGAAGATGTCCGGTCAGAGTTGTGCTTTCCTTCCTGCAAGAAGGGTTGGAGCATAGGCTGTCTCCCTCCACCCTGAAGGTGTATGTTGCCGCAATTGCTGCACATCACGACGCAGTTGATGGTAAGTCTCTTGGTAAGCACGACCTGGTCGTCAGGTTCCTTAGAGGGGTGAGGAGGTTGAACCCTCCTCGTCCTACCTCGGTACCCTCTTGGGACCGGTCTCTGGTGCTCATGGCACTGCAGAGACCTCCCTTTGGACCTTTGCAGACAGCGGAGTTGAAAATTCTGTCATTAAAGACAGTTCTCCTGATGGCATTGGTTTCCATCAAGAGGGTGGGGGACCTGCAGGCATTTTCAGTCGACGAATCGTGCCTAGAATTCGGGCCGGTCAACTCTCACGTTGTCCTGAGACCCCGGCCTGGATATGTGCCCAAGGTTCCTACCATTCCCTTCAGGGACCAGGTAGTGAGCCTGCAAGCACTGCCCTCGGAGGAGGCAGACCCAGCCCTAGGTTTTCTCTGTCCCGTCCGTGCTCTGCGGCTGTACGTGGACAGAACACAAAGCTTCAGGACCTCAGATCAGCTCTTTGTCTGTTATGGAGGCCAGCAGAAGGGAAAGGCTGTCTCCAAGCAGAGGTTAGTCCACTGGATAGTGGATGCTATTGTCTTGGCATACCAATCCCAAGACGTGCCTTGCCTGTTCGGGTTGCGAGCACACTCCACTAGAGGTGTTGCTTCCTCCTGGGCAGTGGCTCAAGGCGCCTCACTGACAGATATTTGTAGAGCTACGGGCTGGGTGACACCTAACACGTTCGCTAGATTCTATAGCCTTCGTGTAGAGCCGGTGTCTTCCCGTGTACTTGCCCCCAGGGGCCAGTAGTGCGAAGGACCCGTTCTAAGTGTCGGCTTGCAATGCCATTCACGTCCGCTGGGCCGGATACGTGCGTCTTTTGCTCCAGTAGAGTTCCCCAGGTATGGCTAACCCTGTGAGTTCCTCCGTCATCCCCCGGCAGTCAGACGTGGCGGAGCGTCTGACGCCAGGCCTTCACTCGTTGTTTGTGGAACCTGTGTTAGGCTGGGTGTCCATATGTGCGGTCCCAGCAGTGACCCCATATGCATATTTCGTCCACGGAAGGCTACCCAGTCCGGCTAGCCCGTGTCTTTCCCTCGAAAGAGCCCGCTCTGTCGTCTCTGATGGTGTTATTTCCCCCCTCGAACTAGGTTGGAACCACCCCGGAGACTTCCATATGTTATACTACCCTCTTGGTTACTCCATATGTGTAAACCGCAACGGTTACCTTCCTACAGGCAGGATGTGGCTACTGTAGCGTCCCCTTCCCTCTAGGGCACATTTCCCAGCGTTATCCAATAGTCACACTGAGTGGGTCTTGTGGAACAGCAGTGACTGACCTTCTCTGCTTAGAACCCTGACTCCCACTCCGACAAGTTGGGGGCGGTCCAGGAGTCTCAGGCAGAGCGCTGGAAGGACCAGCGACAGTGGCGTGTTGGTAGATATCCCCAATTCGTCGGTCAGTTCTGACGTACGTCAAACGTGACCGACTGAAAGGGAACGTCTTGGTTACGTATGTAACCCTCGTTCCCTGAAGGAGGGAACGGAGACGTACGTCCCGTCGCCACAGTCGTTGTACCTCCGCTGTACGGCCGAGTCACTAGCTCGGCTCCTCAGCAGTCAGTTAATTCTCAGCACATAGAGACTCCTTCACCTAGATATCACACTATAGAGACTGTGTCTGTTCCCCGAATTAGAAAATACAGAAAACGTCAAAAACTATTTATGAGTAACCATTTAATTGATGTTCAACAAATAAAAAATGTTTATAATACACAGAAACAATTGATAAAACTTGGTTTACTGAATATCAGGTCCTTTCTACAAAAGCACTTTTTGTAAATGATTTGATTAATGATCATAACCTAGATTTGCTCCGTTTGACAGAAACATGGCTAAAACCAGATGAATACATTGTTTTAAATGAGTCCACCCCCCAAGATTACTGTTACAAAAATGAGCCGCGTTCAAAGGGCAAAGGGGGAGGTGTTGCTACAATTTATAACAATATTCTCAGTATTTCTCAGAAGACAGGCTTTAAGTATAACTCCTTTGAAGTAATGGTGCTTCATATAAAATTATCTAGAGAAAAAAGTATTAATGATAAATCCTCCGTAACAATTGTACTGGCTACTGTATACAGGCCACCAGGGCACCATACAGACTTTATTAAAGAATTTGCTGATTTTCTATCAGAGTTAGTGCTGGCTGCAGATAGTCCTAATTGTGGGTGATTTTAATATCCATGTCGATAATGAAAAAGATGCATTAGGATCAGCATTCAGAGACATTCTGAACTCTATTGGGGTTAGACAACATGTTTCAGGACCTACTCATAGTCGAAATCATACTCTAGATTTAATACTGTCACATGGAATTGATGTTAGTGGTGTTGAAATTCTGCAGCAAAGCGATGATATATCAGATCATTATCTAGTCTTGTGTAAACTCCATATAGTTAAAGCTGTAAATTCTACTCCTTCTTATAAATATGATAGAACCATCACTTCTACCACAAAAGACTGCTTTGTAAGTAATCTTCCTGATTTATCTCAATTCCTCAGCATATCCAACAGCTCAGAACAA
Organism: Aspiorhynchus laticeps; assembly: GCA_023376895.1. NCBI lineage: Eukaryota > Metazoa > Chordata > Actinopteri > Cypriniformes > Cyprinidae > Aspiorhynchus > Aspiorhynchus laticeps. Next base: position 175,303 of record JALXFT010003506.1, read on the forward strand.
CTTGATGAACTCTCTCTTTTCTAGCACTTTAGATACAATTGCTCCTTTACACTTAAGGAAGATTAAGGAAAAGAGTCCAACACCGTGGTATAATGAGCACACTCGCACTCTAAAGAGAGCAGCCCGGAAAATGGAGCGCAGCTGGAGGAAAACAAAACTAGAGGTATTTCGTTTAGCCTGGCGGGAAAGTACCCTATCCTACAGAAAAGCTTTAAAAACTGCTAGATCTGATTACTTTTCGTCTCTTTTAGAACAAAACAAACATAACCCCAGGTATTTATTCAATACAGTGGCAAAATTAACAAAAAATAAAGCATCAACAGGTGTTGACATTTCCCAACATCACAGAAGTAATGATTTTATGAACTACTTTACTTCCAAGATTGATACTATTAGAGATCAAATTGTAACCATGCAGCCATCAGCTATATCATCACATCAAATAGTGTATTATAGATCCCCTGAGGAACAATTCCACTTATTCTCTACTATAGGAGAGGAAGAATTGTATAAACTTGTTAATTCATCTAAACCAACAACATGTATGTTAGACCCTATTCCATCTAAAATACTAAAAGAGGTGCTTCCAGAAGTCATAGATCCTCTTTTGGCTATTATTAATTCGTCATTGTCATTAGGATATGTCCCCAAAAACTTTAAATTGGCTGTTATTAAGCCTCTCATTAAAAAACCACAACTTGACCCCAAAGATCTAGTTAATTACAGACCGATCTCGAATCTCCCTTTTCTGTCAAAGATATTAGAAAAGGTTGTATCCTCACAATTATATTCCTTCTTAGAGAAAAATGATATCTGTGAGGATTTCCAGTCAGGATTTAGACCTTATCATAGTACTGAGACTGCTCTCATTAGAGTTACAAATGACCTGCTCTCATCATCTGATCGTGGTTGTATCTCTCTATTAGTTTTACTGGATCTTAGCGCTGCGTTCGACACTATCGATCACAACATTCTTTTGAATAGACTAGAAAACTTTGTTGGCATTAGTGGAAGTGCATTAGCATGGTTCAAATCGTACTTATCTGACCGCCATCAATTCGTAGCAGTGAATGAAGAGGTATCATATCGATCACAAGTGCAGTATGGAGTTCCTCAAGGCTCAGTACTAGGGCCGTTACTTTTCACGCTTTACATGTTACCCTTGGGAAATATCATTAGGAAACACGGGTTAGCTTTCACTGTTATGCTGATGATACTCAGCTCTATATTTCTTCACGGCCTGGTGAAACACACCAAATTGAGAAACTTATGGAATGCATAGTCGATATAAAAAACTGGATGACGAGTAATTTCTTACTGCTAAATTCTGAAAAAACAGAGGTGTTACTTATCAGACCTAAAACCCCCACAAGTAATAACCTAGAACACTGTCTAACACTTGATGGCTGCTCTGTAAATTCTTCGTCATCAGTCAGGAACCTAGGTGTGCTATTTAATAGTAATCTCTCCTTTGACAGCCACGTTTCTAGCATTTGTAGAACTGCATTTTTTCATCTTAAAAATATATCTAAACTGAGACCTATGCTCTCAATGTCAAATGCAGAAATATTAATTAATGCGTTTATGACCTCAAGGTTAGACTATTGTAATGCTTTATTGGGTGGTTGTTCTGCACGCTTAATAAACAAATTACAGATGGTTCAAAATGCAGCAGCTAGAGTTCTTACTAGAACCAGGAAGTATGAGCACATTAGCCCGGTTCTGTCAACACTGCACTGGCTCCCTACTAAACATCGTATAGATTTTAAAATCTTGTTAATTACTTATAAAGCCCTGAATGGTTTAGCTCCTCAGTACTTGAGCGAGCTCTTATCGCATTATAGTCCTTCACGTCCACTGCGTTCTCAAAACTCTGGCCGTTTGATAATACCTAGAATATCAAAATCAACTGCGGGCGGCAGATCTTTTTCCTATTTAGCGCCCAAACTCTGGAACAATTTACCAAACACTGTTCGGGAGACACACTCTGTCAGTTTAAATCTAGATTAAAGACCCATCTCTTTAACCTGGCGTACACATAACACACTAATACACTTCTATTATTCAAATTCGTTAAAGGATTGTTAGGCTGCATTAATTAGATCAACCGGAACCGGAAACACTTCCCATAACACACAATGTACTTGTTACATCGTAAAAATATGGACATCTACGCTAATATTAGTCTGTTTCTATCTTATTCTGTTTCTCAGTCCGTGTCCGGATCAGATGGTGGATTGGCGCCGGGAGATGATGACTGCGGCCCAGATTGTCGGCGGAGGCCGGACCCCTGGATGAGCCCCGGGGACATAATCCCAGTGCAGACCTCGACTTAAAATACAATAAAACAAAAAATAAAACAAATAAATAAAAATATAATAAAATACCTAACTACATAATACTATTATTGTTAGAAATTGCAACAATACTAAAATAGAAATATAAAACATTTAAAGTCTTAATTAAAACAATAAATAAACAATAATATCCTGGTCAGAGGAGAAATGGCCCCCCGACTGAGCCTGGTTTCTCCCGAGGTTTTTTTCTCCATTCTGTCACAGAGGTAGTTTTGGTTCCTTGCCGCTGTCGCCTCTGGCTTGCTCAGTTGGGGACACTTAATTTCTAGCGATTATCGTCAATTTAATTTCATAGATATTATTTATACTAAACTTAACTAGACAATGACATCTTTGAATTCAATAATGAAATGCCTTTAACTGAAAATTGAGTGTTCAATCCTATTATTATACATTACTGACACTCTATCCTCCAACTTGATACTGTTAAGTGCTTTGACACAATCTGTATTGTTAAAAGCGCTATATAAATAAAGGTGACTTGACTTGACTTAAACAATATAAGATTTACAACACATGAATGAATATGGTAGTGCAACTTTAAAATACACTGTAGTGTTTATATATAGTAATATAAATAATAATAATAATAATAATAATAATCTAACATACCCAAGTGTCTACCTCATCTGGTGTATGGGGATATTGTTCTCCACAAGCCAGGCACAGGTTATCCAGAGGTTCTGTGGAAGGTAATCAAGGTGACATTATATTCTTTATCACATGTAATACATCATCCCTTTTCAATATAATGAAGAAAAACCTGAGGCATAGACCCAGGTCTTCACGCATCTGTGCAATGTTTGCGTCTGTGCATGAGAAGGTCAAGTCTCCCCCCAGAAGAAGTGCTTCTGCAAACTAGAAAATGGGGGGGGGGTGAACAAGTATAATGCAATTATAAAAACAATTTACAGCTACTTACCTTACACACAAATACCCCACATTTGCCTGTGGTAACTTCACACACTTCCATGTGACATCCTTGAAACCCTTTTTGTCCATGAATCCCCTTTTATTGAAGAAAGAACAATTTGTATAAAACTTATAAACCATTATCTGATGAGGGTTCTTAATTTCTCACCTAACAGCCTTAAGGCAGTGGTCAACTTTCCTGCTGCTTTCTCCACAGGAGTTTATATAAATTATCTTTCCTTCCTGAGGATATATTACCTGGCAAGACATTGAATTTAACTTTCAATCTTAAAGGAAAAAATCCACTCTCTTAGAATGCTCATAAATGGAGTGAAACAAACCAGCAGTGTCCAGTGGTCACCCTCGTTTACAGAGCCCACCAGCAAATCATATACCTGCAGATTCATCTATGGGTACACAGACAATTACAGATGAAACATGAACATTTATGGTAATCATATCAAAATAAGCAAGCTTGTTTACCTTCTTCATTTCAGTGACCTTGCCATTCCACAGATTTGTTATTTGAAATGAATCAATGACAAATGCCTTTCCTGCATACCTGCTTGCTATACAAGTGAGGTAGGCATTGATAACCTGAACAAGACAGTGGTTCAATCATTTGGCAGTTCCACACTTGTTTAAAAAAGCATTATGATGAAGTCCAAATGAGTGAAGAATTATTAGGAATTGTGTGAAGACTCGCTCACCTCACTCTCAAGCTTCTCCCCAGGTTGGAGGCGCTCAAGATCCCAGGTAAATATTTTATATGGACCTATTTTGCTCCACAGTCTTCCTCCTACTTTACCTGCCCAGATGTCTTGTAATACTGAAAAAACAAAAACAAAAAAAAAAAGCTCATGATAATGGAATGTTGTTCTCTTTACATAGGTTTCAAAAGGTGGATACATACAATCAGTGCAAGGCACAGCTGAGGAGGGCGCAGGCTGGGGGGCATCAGAGGAGGGCGCAGGCTGGGGGGCACCAGAGCAGGTGGTATGAGGGACTGAAAAAGTTGTGGCAGGGAAGGATGTGGTTGTGATGGGTGAGGTGACCTTGGGAGCTTTTGATGGAAGATCTTCTAAAAAGTGTACCAGGTGATCAAGGTTTACTCTGGGAAATAGTTTGCCATGGTCATCCACAATATCTATGCTTTTGCCATCAACTTTAGTGACAGTGTACGGGCCAAAGAAATCAGGATCCAATTTACCCCCCTTTCTCTGCTGACTTCTTTTATTTTTCCTCAGGACTCTGTCCCCAACCTGCATGACAACAGCCTCTCCTTGATCCAGTTTCCTCTTTCTTATTTTTTTTTTGCACCTGTGCCATATTCTCCTGAACAATGTGGTACAACCTGTCCTGCAATTTAATGCATTCATAAATGCACTCCTCTGGAATCATTTCCTCCACACTTTCATTGATCTACAGTAAAGAGGACAATTGTGCCTACACACTGAAAAAAATACTGTAATAGAAAAATGTCAAAATATTTAACTATAGTGCCTACCTCATAGGTGTCTGGTACCTCACATGGGTACCTAGCCTCACAACCAAATAGCAGAAAGTATGGGGAAAATGTTGTTGTTATCTGCTTTTTTGTTCGCAGACCAAACATCGTGGCCTCCAAATAATCAGCCCACAAGCTTGGCCTATTCTCTACCAGCTTGCTCAAACATCTGTAAAACGGAAAAAAATAAAATAAAAAAGATTATATTGCCATATACAAATGGTCTCATATTTTATATATCTGGACTGTGTGTTACCTCTGAATTGTGCCATTGAGTCTCTCAACCAGTCCATTTGTTTGTGGATGGTATGGGGCACATAGACTTCTCTTAATGCTCAGAGTTTGGCACACACCCAGATTGATCTGTGGACAGATCAACACAAATCTAATTTACAAATAAGTAGTATGAATCACTTATTTCCTCATTTGGAAAAACAATTAATGGAATAAAAGACAAATAAAAAGTAAAGCACTAACCTTATTTACAAATTCAGTGCCTTGATCTGTTAGGAGTCTTTTAGGGGCACCAAATTTGTAGAACAATTTTACTATGCAGGCTGTTACCTCCTCTGCGCTTTTGGTTTTCAGTGGGAAAACCTCACACCACTTTGTGAAGTAATCTACCATCACACAGATGTACTGGTAGCCTTCTTTCGTTGGTGTGAGCTTTCCCACTAAATCCATCCCCACAATATCCCAAGGCTGTGCCACCTAATAAACATTCATGTTTAATATATAAAATTGCTGTAACAAAAATATTCCTTGTGTTTTTCATAAAAACATGAATTACCACGATAGGGGTATATTCTGTTGGGTTCTTCAGAGAACATTACTTTTTTTGACAAGCAGCACAGTGTTTGACCTAAAATATATTATCAAAATCAGTTTTGATGGAATAATAGATGTACTGTATGAAAACATGACGAAGGATTCACATATTAAACTCACCCATTTTTTTATGTCCACAGACATACCAAGCCAATAAAAGCGCTTACTTATGGCATCCAGGGTTTGTTGAATGCCACAGTGAGCACCTATTGGGCTGCTGTGGAGCTCTTCAAAAATTTCTTTGGGCACTTTTTTTCGTGCTGACCACTTTTGCCAAAGTACCTTCTTTTTTTAATATAATACAACGCTTCATCTAAAAAGTATAAAAAATATTATAAACAATCAGTGAAGCCACTAAATCCAGGTGTACATTTTACATTACTTACTTTCAAAAATGAAGCTTTTAGCCCTTCTTAGAAATATGAATTTGTCATGTCTGGAAAGACCCTGAGGTATCTTTCCAAATCTTTTAAAGTCTGTTAGTGCTTTGAATTTAGCCTCATCCATCTTCAACACAACAGTGCAAAATCTAATACATGACTCCTATATATGTTTGGTCATTACATGTAATTGTGCACCACTGGTCTCTGTCATCTAGCCATTCAGCCAATAGAATAGAATAGAATAAAATAGAAAAAGAGGGGGGGGGGCATTATTGTATTCATAAATGCTAAAAAGCCACATAATGACTTTATCTTTTATCATCACACCATGTTTCTAACCATTTGGAACACTGTGTTAAGAATGTTTATATTACAATTTAAATATATTACAAAAACGTTAATTTATTACTAAAGTTGGGTTGATGTTATATAAGCTACCAACTGAGCAAACAATAAGAAACACCACAGAATGATCACAACTGAAACTTTATTATGTCAACAACAGCAAAGATACATTTATATCAGTTATTAACAGTTTTAAAGATTGTCAAAAAAAATTAGGTACATAAAAATGTTTGTTGGCTCAGTAAGTTGGAGTGTATCCTCAGGCACATTAACAAATTAATTATTAAACATAACATACAACACAATCTACAAACTATTGTGCCTAAATTAACAGTAGCCTAAATACCTGCTGAACTTCATCACACTTTGAAGCATTGCTTATTCTGAAAACAGTCATTTTCAGTGGCGCTTTAAGGCGAAACAGGAAACTCATGAATATTCTTGTATGCTCCGCCCAGCGTCACCGAAAATCTCAGACACCGAATATTTCAGAACACCGGCACATGGCCGACCTTCAACGTTGAAATATGGTTGAAATAATGACAGTTGTTGCTTCAACATTGAAAAAGTGTATAATGCTAAATGGTTGAAAAGGTTACCAAAAACACTTGTAAATCAATGTTGATTTGTTTTTTACAAGAACTGTATGTTGAGTCAACTTAATGTCTTCAACAGCATACAAAAGAAATTTCTGCCTTTTAAATTATTATTACTAAATTATTTAAGATCATTATTATTATTTTATTAGCATTTTACAATATTTTGATTGTTAAACCTATTCTAAAATCTAAAGGTATATGTTAAAATATTATCATCATTAACAACAATAAAACTAAATACATTTCACTGCGTTTACCTTATTTCTTTGATCATGATTGGTTAATCTGGCTGTCGTTCAGGAAACTGGCCAATGAAACTGTTCGCGCCTTTCTCAGTTTGAAAATATGACCGTTATTATCGTCTTTCTGAGTGAGGCGGCTGACTGACTGTGTGTGTGTGTGTGTGAGAGCTGCTGCTCGTTGAGATTGCTCGGTTGGTCCCGAATTATTTTATATTTGCCTGTTAAATTTTTATTTTGAGCGAATTTGAGTCATGACATGTCAACGGAGAACAAAAACTAGAATGTGAACACAGGAAGGGTCAGGTGTGATCTGCGAGGTCCTGCAAACACACGGACAAAATCAGGTAAGAAAATCGCTATCTTACCTTTCAAAAATAGTAAAGTATAATGTTACCAGAGTTTACAAATGGGTAAATGACATGTAACGTTAACCTGCTGAAGATAAATACCTGTGTGTGTGTGTGTGTGTGTGTGTGTGTGTATTTTTGTATTGCTTTATTACAGATGCTAATGTTGTTGTGTGTTGCTAGTAAGTTGTGTTACGTTAATGTCTGTTTTTTTCACATTTTTCTGATGTGAATGCCATGCATTGTGTTATATTTTTAATCGTATAATAGTCTCAAAGATAACATACTCTGTTCATGTTTTCTAAATATCATATAATCGCAAATTTAAACTTATTAAGATTGTTTAAAGCAGTGATTCTCAAAGTGTGGTATGAGTACCACTAGTGCTACTCAGGCTCCCTCTAGTGGTACGCAGAGGAATCACGAAATTAAATATAAATTAATGTTAATACATTTTAATTTAATCTTTAAATCTTGCAGAGCTGTAGCTGAATAGTTGGGCCTACTACACTACTGTATTTTAATGTTGGTCATTATGGTGGTACTTGGAGAGCCAAATATTTTCTGAGGTGGTAATTGATATAAACAGTTTGAGAACCACTGTTTTAAAGGAATGGTATAAAACGAAAAACTGCTTTTTAAGAACTTTTCAGTGAACCATTTCTTCTTTCCCCTTGTAGAGTCATCCAGGATCCAGCTGTTTATTGGCAATCTGGTAAGGAATTGTTCATCTGCTACATTGCACTGTCACTTCTGGAAGAGATTCATTGACCTTTTGTGAAAGGTTTTGATTTTACTTAGTTTAATATAAATTTACTTGATTTGATTTTACTTGTTTTACTAAATACACTGTATAGTTAGGATTCTGATTAAAACAGTGTAACTGGGGGCTCTGAAAAAACTGCTTGTGAATAATTTAATATTGCAAACTTTCATCTGAATACATTAAATAGGTGTTTAATGAATAGTGTTGTGCACTTTGTTTCCAACCGCACTGTTATTGAACTTAAAGTGAAAATATTGTATGTGATTTGTTTTGCATTCAGTTTTCAGTTAAAGATATTTTACAATATCAAAGTTGATATTTTATGAGTAGTTTTCATTTATTTTATTTATTCTCTTTTCATGGTAATGTAACACGAAATGCCACAACAATCCAACAAACACAACAAAAATACATTCCATGACAAGAAGAACAGGAGTAGGATGAAGAAGAAAAATCTTATAAACTCCTACCCCATTCTTATAATAAGAAAGTTACAAATTAGATGGCCTCACCGACATAAAAGAAAAAAATAATAATAACAACGACAAAAAAAAAATAAAAAAAAAATATATAAATAAAAAAAATAAAAAAAAATAAATAAATGAAAAATAGTCCAGACCAGATGTAAACTACTTTCAATTTTAACTTTTTTTTTTTTTTTTTTTTTTTCTTCTTTTTACTATTAATTCTACTTACACAACACTAAACAAACAGAAACAACATTAATGCAAAAATGACAACTCTGGCATCAAAGACAATGACGAGACCATGATCATTGATATTATAGTTTTAACAATTTTCACCATCATCTTTATACAAATTAAATATCTTCTCTTTATACTTATATTTAAATTGAACTATATTTGAACAGCATTTTAAATCATTCTCTAGACAATTCCATCTTTTCACACCAGAAACTGAAACACACATTTGTTTGAGGGTATTTCCAGCAAAAGGTTGTTTAAAATCATTATTTCTTCTGCTTGTCTCACTATTTACAGTAAAAAGGGTTTGCAATCCATGTGGTAACAAACATTGTTTTGCTTTATGAAGAACTAATAAAGTTTGTAAAGAAACCAAGTCCTTCAATTTGAGTAGTCCTGACCTCAGAAACAGTCCTGTAGTATGTTCTCTTGGAGCAACTCCATTAATTATTCTTATTGCTCTTTTTTGCAAAATAAATAAAGGCATTAGATTAGTAAAATATGAATTACCCCATACCTCCAAACAATACATCAAATAGGGCAAAATAAAGGAACAATAAAGAATTCTCATTGCTTTATAATTTAACATAAACTTTACTTTACTCAAAACAGCAATATTTTTACACATTTTATTTCTTACATAGGCTATGTGTGATTTCCATTTAAATTTTTCATCAATGAGTACTCCTAAAAACCTAAATTCTGACACTCTCGCAATAGTTATTCCATTTAGAATCAAACAAACATTATCAGGACATTTTTGATTTGTAAACAACATAAATTTAGTTTTGCTTAAATTTAACGACAATTTATTTTTGTTAAACCATTTCTGAAGTAGGACCAATTCTTGTTCAATAGTTTTGATCAAGATTTTTAAGTTCTTCCCCGATACGAAAAAATTTGTATCGTCCGCAAAAAGAACAAAACGTAAAATCTTTGATTCATCACAGAGATCATTAATGTATAAAATAAATAATTTAGGCCCCAGCACAGAGCCTTGAGGGACTCCACACTGTATTGTTTCCAACTTAGATTCATGGCCTAAATACTCTACATATTGTTGTCTATTTTCTAAATAACTAATAATCCAATTTAATACTACACCTCTAATTCCATATGTCTGTAATTTAGATATCAATATTCCATGATCGAGAGTGTCAAAGGCCTTTTTAAGGTCAATAAAAACTCCAACTGTGTGATTTTTATTCTCCAATTCTGTAGTAATGTCCTCTGTGATTTTCATCAAAGCCATAGCTGTTGAGCGGGTGCTACGAAACCCAAACTGATTATCGTTTATCAAAGAATGTTTTTCAAGAAAATAATCAAATTTTTTAACAAAAAGTTTCATTAGTAGTTATTTTTGGTGTTTTTGTTATTTATACATACAGGACAGTACAGAAAGTGCACAATAGGGATGAGCGAGTACAGCATTATCTGTATCTGTTAACCATATGTATTATCTGTATCTGTATCTGTACTCGGACCGGGCGGGGCCTAACCCGGAAGTGGGCGGGATTTAACCTGGTAGTGGGTCGGGTTGTCTTGAAATGGGCGGGGCTTTAACCGGTATGTTATTTTAAGCATGCAATTGATATGGGTTGATCAGAAATTGTTATTTTTATTGCTGATTAGAAAACTATTTACATGACAGCAGACGGTTTAAAAATAAAAAAAACTCCGATGACCGGCAGAGAGAGGGAGAGAGAGTGTGTGTGTGTAGCTAATTAATTTGTAATATAGTTTTATACCACTACTTCCTTTTTTTTTTCTTATGAAATACAGCAAGAAAGTGTCAGACACTCAGTGCGTGAAGTAAAAAAAACTGGTTAGAGCCAGTTGACGGTTTAAAAAAGAAAAAAAAATCTCCGACAGGCAGAGACGCGAGTCGCATTCTACCAAGCACCACGTCTGAACAAACCCCACGTTTACCAAAACTCTACTGGTTAATAAGTAAGTACTACAAACCAAAGTAAAAAACAAACCTGAAGCTGAAGAAACCCTAAACGTTAATGGAAAATACCCGCGTGACTGAGGGAGAGACAGAGAGAGAGAGCGCGCTGTTCTCTTCTCTTCTCAGTGTTCTGTGTGTGAGTGAGCAGAGCGGGACACAGCAACACAATACATCTGTATGTGTGTAGGGGAGGGGCGCTGTGACTAGCCTATCACAGAACGCAGACACAGTCAGCTACCCAATGAGAATTTTTATTCAATCCGAGCACAGATATTGACTCGTATTACTCGTATGATATTCGTACTCGGCAAAAGTGCTTTATCCGTACCGGATACTCGTTTCAGCCGAGTATCCGGCTCAACTCTAGTGCACAAGTGTGTGAGAGAGATGAGGGGACGGCATCAGAAAGGACCTAGAGCTGGGACTCTTTCAAGGATCACCCAAAGCACAACCACGCTATATGCACAAGGCAGTTGGTTCTAACATTTTATCAGAATTTGAAGAAACATTTCTACTTAAAATATTAAATGCATTTCATTCAAGGCTGCGTTTTTCCTGCGTAAAGAATTTCCTCTGGCTGTCGACAAAACTCAGACAGTCCTATCCTTTACCACCGACATGGTTTCTGTTGCAGGTTCCATTCTCAAACTGTTCAACACGTTCTCACTGCACAAATGTACAAATCTCTTGTAATGAGACACATTAGTAAAACATGTTTTCACAGAAACTATAGATTTCCACCAAAATAAAAGATAAACTGGTTTCAGTCAAAAGAAGTACAAGGGTTTCTCTTGCAAGTGCAGCGCAAAATACAGGTATGCATGTTATGGTACAAACACTTTGAGTCTTTAAATGTTGTATTTGGATTTTACAGGTTTTTAACAATACATCCAAGCACAAACACTGCAAGATAAAGTTTGGCATTATTTTCATCTGTTTTATACTGCATGTTTCCAAAATAAAAGTGCTGTTTTACCATTTTCAGTGTGTGGTAGGTTATTGAAGTTGATTGTAAAGCCATTGCTGCCAGTCATTTGATTTTTAAGCTTTATGTATGTGTACAGTGTTGATCTAAATGCAAACTAGGTTGTAATTGAATGTACAGTTGTGTATTCATTCATATTGAAAGTACGACGGTGAAACGTCACAATATCAACGTTGCTTCAATTTGCAAAATCAACACATAATTCAACGTTAATCCAACGTCTACAGAACGACCTTAATTCACCAGTGCTGCAGGTAAGACGGTGAAACAACGTCACGATTTCAACGGTGAAACAACGTCATGATTTCACGGTGAGACAACGTCACAATATCAACGTTGATCCAATTTGCAAAATCGAAACATAATCCAACGTTGATTCAACCATGGTACCTGATGTTGATTCACCGGTGAATCAACGTTGAAATGCCGGCTGGGAACAAAACAATTGGTTTAATAATTTTACAGACAAGCTCAAATAAAAATGAGGCTGAGTTGTATTGAAAGACAAATAATTAAACAATATTGAAATAAATAACAATGTAATAAATGGAGACCTACCCTGCCAAAGAGTCCAGCAGCACAGCCGTCTCCACAACGTCCTGAGGCTGGGGCTTTCTGTAATGTTGCTGCAGCATATAATCAGATATGGCATCTTGCTGGTGGGCTGGGAGAGTTTTTGCAGAGACCTGAACAGCCTTCCGCACAACCGAGCTCTTGACCAGGGGTAGCTTAAACCTGAAGTGAGGAAAAAGAAAATGTTAATTATGAAAGGGCTATGACTGATACTATAATTTGAACAATATTTGTAGGCACGTACATTTCATGGAGGCGTTCCATGTCTTTTGAAATGCTGGTAAGTGCCTCGCCAGATGAAGTGATGAAAAAATGACTGCAGGAATTTTCAGGCCGAATGTTTTCCGGCCTAATCTGCCTGAAGTACATCTGAAACCACTGTGGACATAGGAAAGACCATTATAGACTATGAATGTGTTTCCACATAATTTCTTTTATTGCATGTTGTCTTTTAATTTTCCCTAGACCTACAAACTCTTTCTGCCTGAGAGCTTGGTGAACCATTCACACCCCTGACCCCCAAACCCCACTGCCCATCTCCCACTGCAGGTGAGAGAGCAAAGAAACTCAGCTGGATTACACAAACAAACACAGCAAAGTATGCATGACATTTTAGATAGAGTTTTAAGACACAACTTAGTTTCATATTAATATAAAAATGTTAGTAATCAACAAATCAAGCATTCTGCATTAGTTCAGGCAGGCCTCGTAGTCAAGCTGCGCTATTAGCTGATTGGAGAAATTCAAACCCGGCCCCTATCAGCTGATTTGACTCCAAGCTCTCAATTGGCAAAACTCAAACAGGGCGCCTTACTTAAACCCGGCTTCTGTTGCTTGCTTTGCTGCTTCCTCTGTACGCTGCTTGCAAGAACCTCACTGTATGTTGCCGTACCATGAAATTACACTTGTTTTTGACGTTACTCACCCAGCTGGTTATCATGTCTTCTGCTGCCAATGACGAAGATCCGTGGGTCAAATCAATCGAAGAATCTCAACAACATCAAAGCCAAACAGGGGAAGCTATTCTAGATGAGAACCATATTTCTGTCCGTCGGAGCACTCGTTTGGCAAGTAAATCCTCTTGTCTTCCCGGCATTAGCGACTGGCCTCTGCCTAAGATATTGGAGGTTCTGTTTAAAAGCCATATCCCGGTTCCAACTGGAGCTACTCATGAGGAACTGTTTACCTTGCTTTGTGAAAGCATTGATGTCCCAGCTCCCCAGTCTCCACCTCCTCCTCAAATCTCCGGCAAGAAAAATATGCAGAAAAGGAAAAACCTCGAGCCGGCTTCCACTTCGGTCACTGGTGCACCCAAACGGGCATGTGGTCTTTCCAGCTCAGCCCGATCAAGCCACTCCACGATTCAAAACAATGATCCAGTGTTGTCAACATTGTCAAGTATCCAGTCTTCGATCTCTAACATAAACTCCAAAATCCAGGCTCTGGAGTCTGGCTCAGCATCCAGGATTTCGGAAAATCTTCTCTCCGGCCCGGCTTCCTCGAACACCGTGTCAACCACGGTCACGGTGCGACTACCTGGAGCCGAGCAACAGGTTGATGACGTCATTCCGGCGACAATCCCGCGGAGGACTATGGGAAGTGCAGTTCCCGTGTCCACTGGTTCGACATTCTTTTCGCCAACTGCTGCAATCTCCCATCAGTTGAGAAGCCAAATAATTGCAGGTAATGATGTCAACCCAAAAATATTACTGGGCCCAGAATTAAGTGACGGGCGTGTTGTTGATTGTGGCGATGTGTCCGTCATGCTTAAAGACAATGACCCCCGACTTTCAAAAACTTTGACTCTGGCTGAATTTATCGTAGCATTTGGAGTTTTCAGAGATGTTATATGCGAAGTTTTTCCGTCTCGTAGAGCCGAGCTAGACACGCATTTGGCTATTATCGCTGACTTAGCTCTCACATATGGAGGAACTCTCTTTTATGAATATCATAAATCTTTATCCGCAAAAGCTGCCATGTTCATTCAGCGATTCAATCAGAGACTGGACTGGTCTGTAGTCGACTTAACTCTCATCAGCAGACACTTTACCGGCCATCAAGCTCTCTCCTGCTCGATCTGCGACTCTCACACTCACACGCCCAATCTATGCCCAAAAACTGTCGCTCTCCAATCTCCTAAACCTGGCTCAAGCTTGCAACCTGATCCTAAGGTGATGCCATTTGCCACTCCACTGTGTTATAATTTTAATGAAAATGTTTGCAAATTCTAAATATGTTCATGCTTGTAGTTACTGTGGAGACGGCCACCCCAAATCTGTGTGCCCGAGACGAACACGCTTTATGAAAAAGGAGAAAAAGAAATAAATCCATCAACCCCAGTCAACATTTCAAAGCTGGGTCGGGCGTTGAGAAATCACCCTAATCGCTGTTTCGTCAATTACTTAATAACTGGTCTTGTTCAAGGTTTTTTTTGCAGGGTTGTCTTGGATGCCTGATTATTCTCTAGTCTGTAAAAACTTGCTTTCTGCTTTAAAGGAGCCTGAAGTAGTCGATTCTTTGTTAGAGAAGGAGGTTAAGAAAGGATTTATGATTGGGCCATTTGATGATCCTCCCTTTCCTGACTATCGAATTAATCCGATAGGAATCGCGACTCGTAAATATTCAGGGAAAAAGCGTTTAATTATTGATCTATCTGCCCCTCATAATGATGCAGCTCAAAGTGTTAACAATCTCATTCCTCTAGCTCCTTTTTCTCTGTTTTACGCTACCATTGATGATGCAATAAAGTTCATCAAAAAAGCAGGTCGGGGTGCTTGGCTCTCAAAAGCAGACATCTCGGACGCTTTTAAAGTCATGCCTTTACATCCATCGCAATGGCATTTATTTGGCGTTAAATGGCAAAATAAGTTGTATTTTTCGGTTAGGCTCACCTTTGGCTGTCGCAGTAGTCCAAAAATATTTGATACTCTGTCAGAGGCGCTGTGTTGGATTCTTCTCAATAACTGCAAATTGCCGTTCGTACTTCATCTCTTAGATTATTTTTTGCTAGTCGACTACCCACATGTTAAGCCGGACCGTTGCATCTCGGCGCTAAAGTGCACCTTCAACGATTTGGGTGTTCCTCTTTCCAAGGAGAAAACACTAGGTCCTCTTAAAGCCATTGAATTTTTAGGCATCACATTAGATTCTAACTTAATGCAAGCTTCCCTGCCGTCAGAGAAAATAAATCGCATTAGAGAAGTTATGAGAAATGCTAAAAAATCTGCATCTTTTTCTAAAAGAGATTTGCTCTCTTTACTTGGCCATCTTAATTTCGCGATGCGGATAATTCCACAGGGAAGGTCTTTCATAGCCAGGCTCCTTGACCTCTCAAAGTCAGTTAAAAGACCTTAATGATATAGTTACCCTAGATGAAGGTTGCATTCTGGATCTCCGATTCTGGTCTTTGCTCCTTATTAACTGGAACGGCATCTCGTTTTTCTATTATGATGAGCTGGAGTTTTCTGCAACCCTTAAATTATACACAGATGCCGCGCCTTCCGTTGGTTTTGGGGGGGTATTTAATGGTCAGTGGTTTGCTAGTGCATGGCCAAATGAACTGCTATCTGTACCTGTTAATACCCTGTCAACTGCTTTGTTGGAGTTGTACCCTATCGTGACAGCTTGCATTTTGTGGGGTAAGCACTGGTCAAGGAAACAAATTATGTTCTTCTGTGACAATGAAGCAACTGTCAATATTATTAATAAGGGTCGCTCCTCAGTACCGTTTATAAACCGTTTTGTTAGAGGCCTTACTTGGTTATCCGTATTGGGCAAATTCAATTTTCGGGCTGCTCACATTCCTGGCTTAAACAACCAAATTGCTGATTCTTTGTCTCGGTTTGAATTTCAGAAATTTCACCTCCTGTGCCCGGAGGCAGCACCATCCAGCCTGGTCTGTCCCTCTTTCAGCCAAACTGTACTAGACTAGACATGACCTTTCAATCATATTTGCACTCTGCCGCTCACTATATGCGTAATGGTCTAGCTAAAACTACATTAAAAATGTACGACTCTGCTTGGTCTCACTTCAGTTCTTTCTGTGCAACTCTCTCTGTAGCTGTACTTCCGGTCAATGTTTCATGTGTTAGTGCTTTTATAGTCCACTGTTATGAATCAAGAAAAATGCAGCCTTCAAGCATCAAAAGTATGGTCGCCGGTATCCAATTCCACCTGCGCTGCTTGGATCCATCTACCACCAGCTTACTAGGAAATCCATCAATTCGTCTCCTTATTAATGGCCTCAAAAAAGAAAAACCTCAAGGCAACGATCAACGTCTCCCCTTAACGCTCTCACTCTTGCTAAAGTTAATATCACATTTAAGAGAAGAATGCTTTGGGTCTTATACTGATTTAATGCTAGAGTCTGCTTTGCTCACAGCTTTCTATGGTTTTCTCAGAGGTGGCGAGTTTACCACACGCACTGATACTTTTGATCCATCACAAGACCTCACAATTTCTGATGTAACCATTTCTTCTCACTACTTCACCGTGTATCTAAAGCATTCTAAAACTGATAAAAACAAGGAAGGCACAGTAATTTTTATTTCTGAATCTAACTCATTTTTTTTTTGTCCTCTGTCTACCATGTTGGCCTACTTGAGAAGCCGTCCACAAGCTGGTCCGCAGGACCCATTGTTTTCCACAGAGGAGGGAAAACCTATGTCCAGAGCCTGGTTTGCCTCCCGTCTCCGCCTTCTCTGCCAATACTGTGGTCTTTCCCCAGAACGTTACACAGCTCATTCTCTGCGCATAGGGGCTGCTACGACTGCAGCTTCCTCCTCTCCTGTCTCTACCTTGAAGGCCATGGGGCGATGGTCTTCAGTTGCTTATGAACGTTACCTCCGACCCGACGCTCGAGCCATCCTTGAGGCTCAAAAAGCTATGAGTTCAGCTCTCTAATCTGTGGTTTAAATAAAAATGCATGGCTTCAGTAGCTGTTGGGTGTTATTTAAAAATATTTATTCTATCTTCATTCTTATGCTGACTTCACGTAGTTAATTTAGCTATTTTAAAACATAAATTGGCTTCCGGCATTCTCATTTGGTTCCTCTGCTGGCTCTTTAGCTGGAAGAGCCAGGGAGGATCGCCTGGTATGGTTGTTGGGGGTTTTTGTGCTACTCTCCTATTCCTAAAATGGGAGGGTTGCCCCTGAGTGGCTGCTGTTTCCCTGTCTTGGCTTTCATGGAGCTCATGAAGAGGACAGGGAACTTGGAACAGAGCCATACCGCCAAATGTAACTTTAGTAAATATGCCAATAAAAGTTGACTAAATGCTTGTCTTTGTCTATGGTATTCTTTTTGACATAAGAGGTCCTGACTGAAACAATATTATTTAAAAAGTATATTTAATAATAAGAATTGGCCTTACTGCTTCCTCTTTGGCTGTTAAGGCAAATGACGCTGTCTGCTGGCTTCTTTGACTGTGGCTGTGAAAGCCAGTCAGAATCCTGCCACCATGATGAATCCTGCCCACCCACTCTGCATCCTGTAAAACATTGAAATTATGTCATTTCATAATGCAAAATACATTACAGCATATCACAAGTGCTGATTTACTAAATCAGAATAACTTACTGTGAAGCCTTTCACTGTTCCTGGGCTCTGGTGGTGACGGTAGAGCAGGATGGCCTCACAGTAATAGCGATACAGCACCTTTTCACTGCCAGAGACCACAACGCCTGTCTGTATGTTCTTGAAGATTCTCAGGAACTCAGCCTTGCCAGCTCTCAAAACATTTTGTCAGTCTTTTGTGCTGGAAAGAGTGGCAGATGTGGTGGCCTCTGCATGGCCCAAGACCAGTTCTGATTCTTCAGGCTGGTTCTTGATGAAAAAAACCACGCTGACGCAGCTCTATCACCATGTTCAGACGACAGCTTGGATCAGGCAGGATCTCACAAAGCTTGTTGTAGTCCCAGGTCCTGCCAGTGAGCACCCAGCCCCTGTTTGATGCTTTTGCTTTTTGCAGCTCTTCAGCTTGTGTGCTGTTCTTCATGCACACTCTGGCCAGGTGAACCGAAAGCATTTCCTGTGGCTTCAGGCACAGCAAACAGTAGCTAATGCTGCGTTCAGCAGACCTGTAAGAAACACATTCATGAAGTCAAAAACAGCTTTAAACAGTTTACACAATTATAATTTAATTATAAATTAATTATATAAAAAAAAGCTAAATTCTTACTTTTTCTGAGCTTTTTCTTGCTTAGTCAAAGCAAAGGAGTATCCAGTATCTGATTAAAAATGTTCTGCAGCAACACAGAGTGTAAGAAAGCATTGTTTTGGGTCCTGTATTTATGTCAGTTTATGCCAGGG
The DNA here is from genome assembly GCA_023376895.1 of Aspiorhynchus laticeps. NCBI lineage: Eukaryota > Metazoa > Chordata > Actinopteri > Cypriniformes > Cyprinidae > Aspiorhynchus > Aspiorhynchus laticeps. Next base: position 194,110 of record JALXFT010003506.1, read on the forward strand.
GGAGTGACCTCAGCTCACCTGGTGTGATGTCATGGAAGCTGAGCCAATAAGCAATAAAGGGTGTGGCCAGCAAAATGCCTCCAAAGTTCCAACAAGAAAAACTAATTTTAGTCAATACTTTTTTTGAAAAGAAAAAGCAAAAACATCTTAAATTTAATTTGTATCAAAAAGCTTTTTTTATTTATTTTTTTAATTTAGTGAATTTCATTCAGTAAATCAAATTTAGTAAATGTGAGTAAAAAGTAAGTTAATTTAAATTCTATTTTTTTTATCTTATTTTAAATTACATTTATAATTATTATCTTTATATAACCCAACACATATTATATATACACACACACACACACACACACACACAAACACACATTTTAATTTATAATTAAATATATATGATATTATGTTCTTATTAGTATATAATGAATCAGAAATTGTGTGTCTGTGTGTGTGTGTAATATTTCAGTACAGTGCAATATATAGGAATAATTGTATTAAAAATAGGTCAGCAAACAAGAAGAGTTTTTATTTTATTTTAATTTAATTTTTTTTTTTTTAAAAGTCTGGCACTAATTTGAAAAAGTTTTGTGATTCTGTTGATGTGAGATTAAATTGGGCTATTAACACCAATATTTGGCCAATAAAAATTGGGCTATTAGCAACAATACAGTAAATGGCCAATATAACCAAAACTGCCATTAACAGTCCATCTATTGATATGCCATTTTCATTATATCTCTAATTATTCTGATATATCTGTCTCTTTTAATTTACTTGGAAATCCAAACTGCTGGTATAATCTTGGTTTAACAAAGAATTAAATAATTATAATTATTATTAAATATACTTTTAAAATAAAGTTGTTAGGGTTTATATGGTTAAGTAAAATATTACAAATGTCAATATTACAAATGTCAATAAACAAGTAATATGTATGTGTGTGTGTATATATATATATATATATATATATATATATATATAATGAACAATAAAATGAGATTCGATTGTTTAGTCTGTATGATGCAAAGATAAATGTGAAATTAAAGAGGCACATTAGACATCTTAAAGTCATAATGCTAATGGCATTTAGTTAGAAGTTTTAAGATCAATTTGTTTTATAATATTTCATATTAATATAATACAGGTAATCATCAAAAGTAAGCATTACAACAACAGTTTTAATTATTATTTTTTTATTTAGTTTCTCATTGTGTAGTTTTAGGCCTGTCATTTTCCTCTATTTCTTCTTATTTATATATTGAAACTAACTAACTATCTATTTATTTACTTATTTTACAAAGAAAATATATTTATAAATAAAAATTTAACTAAATCAGTTGTTGTAACAGTGTTTTAAAGTCTGACCTAAAGTTTTTTTTACACCTGTTGGGCCATTAACACCTGGGGGTTGGGCAGGTTGGGCTGCTGTTGGATACTGTGTCCTGACTGGACACTGACCTGGTGCAAGTTCAGGTTAAAGAGGCCTGTTCCTCTTACTGTTTTTACAGTTGTATCCTTTCAGCTACAGCTTGCTGCTTTTCAAATTTGAAGAGAACTCATTATTCAACAATCAACATGGCTTCTGAAAAGTAGACTAAATGTCAGCAGTTTTCGTTGACTAAAACTAGACGAAAATAGTCATGGATAATTCTGACTAAAATAAGACTAAAATGCTCAGACTTTTAGTTGACTAAAACTTGACTAGACTAAAAAGAGTATGAACGTGACTAAAACTAATAAAAACTAAAATGACAGCTTCATACAAAGACTAGACTAAAACTAAAATGAAAACAGGCCTCCAAAAACAACACTAGTGGCATGTCAGATGGCCCGGCTCCAGCATCATCAGCACTACATTCACATGCAGAAAATATTAAAGAGCAAACATGTTTATTCAATCCGATGTGTTTTTTTGGTGTTTTTTTCAGTGTCCATAGATTAAAGTAACTAATGTCAATTTAATAAAGAGATTATTAATTCACATTAATTTTCTTACCATCTTTGTAACTAATTTAAGCAGTGCAGGGTCCGGGGCATTTGCAATGCCACAAATGGAAGGGTTGGCCGTTCCCAGTATCTCCTCTACCATTTCAGCAATCTCAGACAGAGGATTACATGGAGGGCCTCCACCTGTTTGACAAGAACTCAGCTACTGACTACACAGAAACAATCATTTCATATTTAAAAAAAGAGTTTAGTAAGATTAAAATCAATTGTACCTGTGGCAAGCATGCTTTCCTTGTAAGCTGCAATCTCTTTGCGAGATGTTGCCAATACATTGTACCACCTTTTCTCACAGTCTTCAGCAGACCGGCTTGTCTGAGGAAATGCTGCATTTATAGTCATGGCAATTTGTTGCCATGCATTTTTTTTTCTTTACTTGTTACAGTTGGACTGAATTTTCCTCGTATGATGTCCTTCCATTTAAGGACTGATGACTTCACCCTTGTAGACTCCCTATTGGCTAATTCAGAGACTAAGGGCAGCCATTTTGTGTTGAAATCATTGTAGTCCTTAATTCACAACACTTAAGTCAGCTCTTAAGAATCAGTCTTAGACTTTACTGAAAGTTGCTTTTAGCCTCTTCATAAAACTCTCCTACTCTTAGATAACTCTTACTTGTAACTAAGAATTTTTTGACACTTAAGTCAAAGCTTAAGACTATTTTTAAGAGCATTTCTGAGAAGTTTTATACATACGGCCCCTGGTCTTTCTTAACTCGGACGTCTGTCGTAAAACCATCATCCTTGTTGATACCATCATTGAATTATTGCGTTAAACGATCATCCTGGACCATGTCCAGATCCAAAGAGTTCTTTCGTCCTGTTTCGGTTGAATTATGGTTAAGCGATAAGGGCCAACAGTAGAGTCCTGTTTTAACTACATTCAAGATGTTCTCCTCAAATTTCTCCTTGTTTTAGGGGTCTCGTGAGACGTTAAAGAGAGCAGAACAGGATGTTGGTTACTTATTAATTTTACAACCACAGATAATGAAAGAGGGGTGTTCCTCAGGAATGTGCTCGCCTGCCATCCTGTGTGTGTGTGTGTGTCCTTTTTCTCCACGAGGCATTACAAGAGCCACATTGTTGTCATCAGTGATGTACAGACTGGGACCATGGACCTTTAAGACTAAACTACTACTTTCAACATAAGTGGAGGATAGTTATCAGACCACCGAAATATATGATTTAATTTAACAGATTAGAGTCCAATTGTTTTCAAAGTCTAAAATATCGGCGTCCTGACAGATCATCCAAAATGGTGTATGTTAAACAAAAATTTGTAAAGAGCATAGTTATTTATTTAAGACCTAGTGCACGGATCCAATACAATTATACACGTTAGATTTTCTCATGAAAATGGCAGAATTTTGACACATAAAGGCCAATTCACCCTGCACCGACAGACTTCGTCCACGATGAACAATCACCAAATTACCAGCATCGCTGAAAACACTGATCTGACAAAACCCATTGACATGTCTTGGCCAGTGCAATGTGAAATGTCCTTAAGTGCGTGTATTTGCATTTGAATCTACACCAGGGTTGCCCAAACTCAGTCCTGGAGGGCCGGTGTCCTGCAGAGTTTAGCTCCAACTTTCCTCAACACACCTGCCTGGAAGTTTCTAGTATGCCTAATAAGAGCTTGATTAGCCCTCCAGGACTGAGTTTGGGCTCCCCTGATCTACAGTAACATTACCTGAAAGATCCTGCCTATTTTCTCGGTTGTCCTGCCGTCTTCTTTAAATGTGATGCGCTTGTTCCCTTTGAACTAGACAAAATTACTGCTGTAGTCGTCGTAGTCTTTTACTTTGCCGCTAAATGGCGGTTGGCAAATTTTGAATATTTGTCGAATTTAAAATGAAAATCCACATTCGAATGCAAAAACGCTACATTCGAATTTTAAATGCGTGTCAGGCAGCCTTATATGTGGCACACAAGATGCGATGACGATGTAGGTGTCGTGTCGTTGCATTTTAATGCTTTTTTTAGTCTATCCAGTTGAACCCACTGGATGCGGTGCTGCTCATTCAAAATATTGTGGAAAAAGAGAACATCAATGCGGAGAAGATCTTGTTTACGTCAAAACTGAAACCAAGCCGTTCACACAGAACACATATTATTGCATTTTCTAGAGGGACATCTATCAGCGATGCACTCGCGTCTCGCATAAGAGAGCGGCATGTTTAGAAAGCCATGCAAAATTAATGTAAGTTCAACTTTTAAAAAACATGCCTCAAGACTTTATGGCGGTTTTTCTGCATCCCACTGCATCTCATGTTTTTGAATGAAAAAGTAGGCTACTCTTTGTGATTGGTTTTCGGTAGGCTTGCTGCGATAGACGGT